>CABHPP010146002.1:24951-40322 GCA_902168425.1 Peromyscus attwateri | reverse complement strand
TTTGTTGGAGTGGGTACAGCTTTGTTGGAGGAAGCGTGTCATTGTGGGTGTGGGCTTCCAGGTTTCCTATGCTCAGAATACTGCCCTGTGTCTCAGTCAACTCCCTGCTGCCTGCAAGATATAGGACTCTCAGCTACTTCTCCAGCACCATGTCTGTCTGTATGCCACCGTGCTCCCTGCCATGATGATAACGGACTGAACCTCTGAAACTGTAAGCGAACCAACCCAATTAAATGATTTCATTTATAAGAGCTGCTGTGGTCATGGTGTCTCTTCACAGCAATAAAAACCCTGAGACATAGGGAGTGGCATTATTAGGAAGTGTGGCTTTGTTGGAGTAGGCGTGGTCTTGTTTGAGGAAGTGTGTCACTGTGGAGGTGGGCTTTGAGGTCTCACATGCTCAAGATACTGCCTAGTCAAAGGACATAGTAAATAAGACAAAACGACAGCCCACTGAATGAGGAAAGATCTTCACCAACCCCACATCTAACAGAGGGCTGATCTCCAAAATATATAAAGAACTCAAGAAACTAGACAGCAAAATAGCAAACAATCCAATTAAAAAATGGACTACAGATCTAAACAGAGAATTATCAACAGATAATCAGATATCAAATGGCCAAAAAACATTTAAGAAATTACTCAACATCCTTAGTCATCAGGGAAATGCAAATCAAAATGACTCTGAGATACTGTCTTACACCTGTCAGAATGGTTAAGATCAAAAACACTGATGACAACTTATGTTGGAGAGGATGTGGAACAAGGGGAACACTCCTTCACTGTTGATGGGAGTGTGAACTTGTGTAGCCACTTTGAAAATCAGTATGGCAGTTTCTCAGAAAATTGGGAATCAATCTACCTCAAGACCCAATGATACCACTCTTGGGCACATACCCAAGGGATGCTCAAGTATACCACAAGGACACTTGCTCAACTGTGTTCATAGCAGCATTATTTGTAATAGCCAGAACATGGGCGCAACCTAGATGCCCCTCAACTGAAGAATGGATAAAGAAAATGTGGTACAAATATGCAATGGAGTGCTACTCAGCTATAAAAAACAATGGCATCATGAAATTTGCAGATAAATGGATGGAACTAGAAAATATCATCCTGAGTGAGGTAACCCAGACTCAGAAAGACAAACATGGTATGTACTCACTCATAAGTTGAAACTAGATGTAAAGCAAAGGATAATCAGACTACAACCCACAGCTCCAGAGAAGATAGGAAACAAGGAGGACCCTAAGAGGGATGTACGGATCACCTTGGGAGGGGGAAACAGAAGAGATCCCGATGAGTAAACTGGGGATTGGGGGGCAATAGATGGGAGAGGATGGGGGATAAAAACATGAGGGAATGGGATGCTCCTGCTGGGGGAGGGATGGAGTGGGAGAGCAATGAAAGAGATTATCTTGATAGAGGGAGACATTATGGGATAAGGGAGAAACCTGGTGCTAGGGAAATTCCCAGAAATCCACAAGGAAGATCCCAGATTAGACTACTAGCAACAGTGGTGAGGGTGCCTGAACTGGCCTACCCTGGTAATCAGATTGGTAAATGCCCTAACTGTCATCATAGAGCCTTCATCCAGTAACAGATGGAAGCAGATGCAGAGATCCACAACCATGCATCAGGCCAAGCTCTGGCAGTCCAGTCGAAGACATGGAAGAGGAAGTCTATGAGCAAGGGGGTTCAAGACATAGGAACACACTTGCAAGCCTTTCTGGTTAATCTGCCTGACTGCTCTGGATCTATCTTCCCTGGTTTGGGAAGGGAAGAGGTTTGTGGGACTGGAAGGAAGGGTAAGTCACACCTGAGCCTACTGCTCATGAGGAATCTATTTGTGTTTGAGGAATGACTTCTGTCCATGTGCTTTCTTTTCTGAGAAACTCCTACTAGTCAAATGGTTAATGGAGTGTCTTTTATCTACTTCTGTACCCCAGAATTGCAAGGGCAAAGACATCTCTTGTGGTCTGTGGCCTTTAAAAATTGACATCCATTCTAAGGGAGGAAAAGCCAGGCAGGGTTGCAGCAATGGTTTGAACACGCTCTGTCCACTCTGGTGCTTATGTTGAGATTTAATTGCTGGGGTGGTAATGGTGACGGTGGTGGTAGAAAGCTTTGTCTTTAAGGTGACCAGGTCATGGGGTAGCTGCCTCCTGAATGGATTAAAGCCTTTGTCTGGTTAGCAAGTTGTGACTAGTTATTGTAAGAAGGGGTGTAACAGATCAAGGGTGCCTTTTGTTCACGTCTTCAGCTTTCTCAAGGCTAGTTTGTAGCACATTGACACTGGGTAGATGCAGCCACCACGTTCTTAGATTGTCCCAGCCTCCTGAAACACGAGTCCCAACAGTTCTCTGTTCCATCTGGGTGTAGTGGTACATGCCTAGGAGTCCAGGACTCCGGAGATTGGAACAACTTTGAGGCTAAACTGAGCTACACAGTGAGAGTCTGTCTCAAAAATCAAACCAAAACAAACAAAACAAAAATCAAATCAAACGAACAGAAAAACCAAAACCAAGCAAACCCAAATAAGATGGGAAAACTATAAAAGCTGAAGGAAGAGAGGGTGCTGTGGAATGCTCTCTTTGGGACGTGGCATGGCCTTTGCATTCGTGAATGACAGCAGCTTAATTTCTTGCACAAGACGTGTGCTTTGGGATGGTCTTTCTGTATGCTGTGAATATGTATGGATACCATTGGTTAATAAAGATGCTGCCTTGGCCTATGGCAAGACAGGTTATAGCCAGGTGGGAAATCCAAGCAAAGATACGGGGAGAAGAAAAATGGAGTTGGGGGAGATGCTGGGAGCTGCCAGGGGGTGGGGTGGGGAGCAAGATGTAATAGAACACAGGTAAAGCCACGAGCCATGTGGCGATACATAAATTAATAGAAATGGGTTGATTTAAGATGTTAGAGCTAGCTAGCAATAAACCTGAGCCATAGACCAGTTTGTAATTAACATTAAGCCTCTGAGTGCTTAGTTTATAAGCTGTTGTGAGGCTGGATGGGACACAGAAAAGCTTCCAGTTACAGACTTGACCAAAATTGGGTCCTTCAACACTCCATCATAGATGGAGGAGGAACTCACAAGGCTGGAAGATGTCTCCCAGGGAGCCTGATTGGACAGGCGATGAGAGGTTCCCTTTAGGGGGACTATTTAATTATATATATATATATCACTTCTGTTTGCTCTTTGTCCAGAACTGACTTTACAGTTTTTGGTCCCATGACATTCCTACTCCAGTTCCTAAATTCACAGGACACACTCCAAATGGATACGTCTGTGTCCTGGATTATTTCTACAGGAATTCTCTTCCTTTCTGTTGGACAAACACAGTGTACCTTGATTCTGGGTGGCAGTGAGAGGGACCACTGGCCAGCGGCATGTCCTCAGAGTGCCCTCTCATATTCATTTCCACTGTCCTCATCCCCTGGAAAGTCTTATCTTCAAAGAGGGCTGACCTTGCCGAGTGGCTCACACCTGTGACCCCAGCATTCTGGAGGAAGACAAGAAGATTACAGATTCCAGGCTACAAAGTAAATTCCAGGATATGAAGTGTGCTGGCTAGTTTTATGTCAACTTGACACAAGCTAGGATCACCTGAAAGGAGGGAGTCTCAGTTGAGAAAATGTCTTCTTGAAATCCGTCTGTAAGGCATAGTCTTAATTAGTGACTGATGGGGAAAGGTCAAGCCCATTGTGGGTGGTGCCATTCTTCGGCTGGTGGTCCTGGGTTCTATAAGAAAGCAGGCTGTGTGAACCAAGGGGAATAAACCAGTAAGCAGTCCCCCTCCACGGCTTCTGCATCAGCTCCTGCCTCTAAGTTCCTGTCCTGTTTGAATTCCTGCCATGATTTCCTTCAATGATGGACTATGATATGAAAGTATAAGCCAAATAAACCCTTTCCTCCCCAACTTGCTTTTGGTTGTGGTGTTTAATCACAGCCACAGTGACCCTAACTAAGTCGCACAGTAAGGCTCTGCCTTAGAAAATAGTGGTCGGTGGGAGATGGCTTAGTCTGTAAAGTCTTGCCAGGCAACCATGAGGACCCGAGTTCTAATCCCTAGCACCTATGGTGTCTATCAATTAAATAAGAAAATTCCAGTGGGCCAGGCAGTGGTAGCGCACGACTTTAATCCCAGCTCTGATCTCTGTGAGTTCAAAGCCAGCCTGGTCTACAGAGCAAGTTCTAGGACAGCCAGGGCTACACAGAGAAACCAGGTCTCAAACAAAACAAACAACAAAAACAAAAACAAACAAACAAACAAAGACCCAAGGGAAGCCTTACCCCCATGAGGAGTGAATGGGGGGTGGGATGGAGGGGAGGTGGTGGGGACAGGAAAAGGGGAGGGAAGGGGAACAGTGGTTGGCATGTAAAATGAAAAAAATTTAAATACAAAAGAAAGAAAGAAAGAAAGGAAGGAGGGAGGGAAGGAAGAAAGGAAGGAAGGAAGGAAGGAAGGAAGGAAGGAAGGAAGGAAGGAAGGAAGGAAGGAAGAAGAAAGAAAGGAAATTCCAGTAACTTCACCTAAGGCTCACAGTATAGCCTGGGGTCATTTAATTTACCTCCATGGAGGGTGGCTGGTCAGCTAAGTACTTTTATTCCTGTTGGGATAATGATAATTATAGCAGCCAATGTAAAGTAAGCTGCAGTGTGGATGGCTAGACCTTACAGTCAATATGTGATAAACTCAGACAGGAAGCAAATTGATATTAGAGCTCAGAATATCTCCACTGTGGTGGTTTGAGTAAGAAAGACCCCCCACAGGCTGATCTATTTGAATGCTTAGTCATAAGGGATTGGCACTACTTGAGAAGGTTTAGGAAGATGTGGCCTTGTTGAAGTAGGTGTGGCCTTACTGAAGGAAGTGAGTCACTGGGGGTGGGCTTTGAGGTTTCAAAAGCCCAACCCAGTTCCAGTGTCCCTCTCTTCCTGCTGCCTGTGGATCTAAATGTAGAACTCTCAGCTACTTCTCCAGCACCATGTCTGTCTGCTTTCTTTATTTTCTAAGAGTTGTCATGGTCATGGTGTCTCTTCACAGGAATAGAACACTGAGTAAGAGATCCGTGTACTCAAATATTATTTTTCACCTATATCATAAGGAACAGCATGAGAAACAATGCCAAATTCAGTAAGGACTAGAACATACGCTTCTGCATGCACAGAGAATCAAAGCAAGCGCTGACAGAAAACAGAGTCACCCCCTTCTGCAGGGCCAAAGAAAGTGGTACTAAGCATTTGTTCAGTTAAAAGCATTATAGCGTCTGGAGGTAGGACTGATAATAAGAGGTACAGCTGCAGTAAGAACTGAGCATGTGAATAAGGAGTTTGATACTGTCATGGCAGGGGGGTTGTACTAATAACTGCAGTAATAAAATTCATTGTACCTAGAATTGATGACGCACCAGGTATGTGGAGAGAGAAAATGGTTCAATAGATGCTCTGCCGTGGGCTAGGTTTCCCATTAACAATGGACAGACAGTTTAGCGCGCACCTGCTCTTACCTCAACTATAGGGAGAAGTCAGAACTGTATATTATTAATCTGAAGGAAAACTGTACAAGGAGTGCCGATCACTCAAGGTACCAACTAGTCACTGAAGCCACTGATTATTGTAGATATTCCTATGAAAAGATTATAACAAATCCATGGGCTATAATGAGAACATTGTACATTTAGTTATCATCTAATGGGGCTCCTGATTGATTGGTCTAATTTTGCTCATATTAGATGGCTTTTGGCAGTACCTCCTTTCCCTGCTCACTCCCCAGCTAGAAGCTATGAGGTTCCTGTATCTTGAGAATAATCATTGGTTTGTGAATATAGGCACTGTGGCTAAGTAAACATTAAACTCTAAGTCTAGAGACAGAGGTTTAAAGGATCAAGGAACCATTCATTGGCTAGGGACTGTTTCTTAACTGAATATTTTTTACCTTAATCTCCTCACACCCATGAAAATGAAAGACATTCCTCATTTAGCACTGGAGACATCATTGAACTCACCTCCTGCTTGTTAAATGACTCCGGAGTAATAAAACTTTCAGCTGTATACACACAGAGGGTTGTAAAAAATATGTGATAGTAACACTGAATATAGTTTGGGCTTCCAAATACAGACAGAAAAATGTTGGCTTTAAAACAACAGGGAAGTCAGGCTCTGTGATTCTAGCCATCTGGAAGCTGAGGCAGGAAGATGACAAGTTCAAGGTCAGTCTGAGCTGTTTAGTGAGTTCAAGGTCAGCCTGGGCAACCTGGTGAGATCCCATTCCATAAAACTAAGGGCTTGGTTGCAGCTCAGTGGTAGAGTGCTTGTCTAGCCTATGCAACCTGGTGAGATCCCATTCCATAAAACTAAGGGCTTGGGTGTAGCTCAGTGGTAGAGTGCTTGTCTAGCCTATGCAGGCCTCTGAGTTCATTCCCTAGGACCACAGGACCCCTGCCAAAAGCGCACAGGGAATGGCTGGGATGGCATCAGAATATCCGAAAGTCTTCTATTCCCCCACCACGTATGCAGTATGGAATGGGAAAACAAAAGAGCAGCTTGGATTCTTGCAGCCATATTCTTACCCAAACTGGTTATGAAGACTGTATTTGTGTACACTGAAGCCAAACACCTTCTTGAGTCTTCTGTTTTCTCATCTCTCAAATAAGATGAGAAGTAGTGCTCACTAGTTGTTCTTAACTTACACAACTGTCTTCGTTTCTTTTCTTGTTTCTGTAATAAAACAAACAAACAAACAAACAAACAAAACAACAACAAAAAGCACTCTGACAAAGGCAACTTAAGTGAAAAGATTTTTATTTTTAAGCTTACAGCTCAGGAAAGAGTCGGTCATGGCAGGGAAGTTAAGGGAGTAAGAGCTTCAAGCAGTTGGTCACCTCACATCCTCAGTCAGGAAGCTGAGAGGGGTGAATCATGCTGCCGCTCAGCCCCCTTTCTCCGCTTACACCGTCCAGTATCTCAGTCAGGGAAAGGTGTCAACCACAGCGAACAGCTTTTCCCACCTCAATACAATCACAATAATGCCCCATAAGATGCCCAAGTGACCATCTCCCAGGGGATTCTAGCTTCTGTCCAGGTGACAGTGAACACTAGCCATCATGGGAATCATGTAGGAAATCACAGTCACTCAAACCAATACATTACATTTATTTACTTATTTATTGCATGTGTATATGTGAGTGTGGGGGTGCCATGGCATGTCTGTCAGTCAGTAGACAACACAAGGTAATTGGTCTTCCACCATGTGGGTTCCAGAAGTTGGACTCAGGTCATAGGTTTGGTAGCAAGTGCCTTTACCGTCTGAACCACTCTCACAGGCCCCGAGCCAAAGTATTTACATATGTAGACTTTACTTATATCATGTAGTCAGTGAGTGAGTCCTGTGGGTCTATGACTCATCATCAAGCTCTTCCCTGAAGTCTGTGGAATGAGAAGTCCTGGCGGAATCCCGAGACAGGGTGAAGTAACTTTTCCAGGACATGAGAGCTTGCTCTGCCAATGAATTTCAAGGGATGTGGCAGAGGGGAGTGAAGTGGAAGGGACCTTACAGATAGAAAGAAACATAAGCAGACAGCCCACTGATGGCAGTGTGGGCTCTGCTGGGACCTTGATCCAAGCTAATAAACCTCATGTTAGTTAGTTAGTTAGTGAGTCACTGGGAAGCAAACAGTGGCTGTTTAATGATGTCAAGGAATTCTCTAATATTTTAGAGATGGTAGAAGCTTTATGGTTTTACTTTGAAAAAGTTTCACATTAGCCAGATGCTAGATCCCTGTAATCCCTGCACTGAGGCAGGTGGATTGTTTCAAGCTCAAGGACAACCTAGGCTACACAGAAAAGTCTAGGCCAATCTGGGTCATAAAACAAGACCCCATCTCTGAGGAAGTACAAAAGTAAACCGGTAAATAGATAAAAACGAGAAGAAAGCTCCATCTTTTAAAAATAATCAATGAAGTATTGTGGGGAAAAGTGCATGATTCACTCCAAAATACTATGTAAAGGGGCAAGCGTGGTATGGTGATATAAATAAAATTAGATTATTTACGAGTGGATAATTGTTGATGATTACATAAGGATTTGTTATACAGTTCTGTCTAATTTTGTCTGCGTTTGAGGTTTCTCCATAAAACAAGAGCTAGCAGAAGGAGAGGGGCAGGGGAGAAGGAAGAAAAATAAGAAGAGGGGAGAGAGAAGGAGGAGGGGGCGGGGAAGGGAAGAGAAGGAAGGGCATGTGGACAGCCTCTGAGCAAGACTGGAGAAGCACAGATTGTGATTCTGTCGCTTGACAGTTCTGTGACTCACTGGAAGTTTGTTAATCTCTCCTAGTTGCAAAAATGGGCTAATAATAGCCATTTCCCAGCCCGTAAAGTTGTTGTGAGCATAGAATGAGTAAGCACATGTCAGTTCTTGCGGTAGCTATTGGCATCTTGTACGTGCAATGGGAGTGGTAGCTATTGTCTGGTGGAGAATTTCAAACGGACCGTTCGAAGAGTGTCTGGGGACTGGGAAAGCTAGAGATGATAAAATTAAGGCACAACTAAGGAACAGAAGAGGGGAGAAGATGGGGGGCACTTGAAAAAGTATTTATTTTTATGTGTATGGGCTTTTGCTTGCATGTGTGCCTGTGTGTCATGTGTGTACAGTGCCTGATGAGGCCAGAAGAGGGCATGGGATCCCTTGGAACTGGAGTTACAAGTGGTTATGTGCCACCATGAGGGTGCTGGGAATTGAACTTTGGTGCTATCCATGCTTTGACTTGTCAACTGTTCTCTATCTGGGGTGAATAGACACTTATTCACAGCTCCCCGTGAATAGTCACACACACACACACACACACACACACACACACACGCACGCACGCACGCACGCACGAACACACGTGCACACACATGAGCATGCATGCTCAGGCATATGGAGGCGATGGTAACAACCTCAGGGGGATGTTGGAGCTGTCTGCTCATTTTGAAGCAGGGTCTCTCAGTGGTTTGGAGATTGCTAATGAGGTTGACTGGTCAGGGAGCCCAGGGATCCTCCGTGTCCACCTCCCCAAGCACTGGGATTACAAATGTGCAACATTATATCCATTTTTAAAAAACTTGGGTTCTGGGGATTTAACTCATGTCTTTGGGCTTACACTGTGAAATATCATACCTGTTAGCATACTTTTTGTGAGACACCACACAAAACAGGTTGGAATTAAGATGCAAAAAATAAGGGGACCGTGAGGTTTCTCCTGCAGGCCAAGAGAGCTTGGGGACCCCAGTGACAAAGGATGGTAAGCCAGCCGGTTTGTGGTTTGGGGTATTGATAGAAGACTTTCCCTGCCCCCCCCCCCCCCCCCCCCCCCCCCGACGCCTGTGAGAGTCTGTGATCATGAATACTGAGTACAAGGGAAGAAATATGGAAGAAAACAAAACAAAAACAAAAAAAGAAAAGAAAAGAAATTACTCCCCAAGACACAGCAGAACTCTCTCTATCCCTCTGTCCCTGGGAGGATGACTTGCTTCATACTGGTGGAGAGAAATTCTTCCCAGGAGCAAAGGGCTTCTGCTCTGGAGAGAGATGACTGGGACCCCAGAGAGAGGGTCTGGCCTTTTCATAGAACCCACAGCATTCTGCTCATTGTGAAGAGATGGAAGTAACAGCAGTGACTGCCTCCAGCCTTTGCTGAACGCAAACAGCCCCAGGAGCCGAGCTATAGTATTTCTCCCATAGCAGAATCAGATTCTATGAGAAAGTCCGTGGAATGTTTGACATATTTCTTTAGCTGTCTTTGGGAAAAAGAAATTGGCTCAGTATGGAATAGTGCTCAGATTTACTTTGATGAGCAATGGGATCCATTTACCACAACCTGTGCACTGATCCACTTCAGTTATCCTACACACTAAAGAAGTATGGAAAGATAATTCGAGGCCAGTTGGTGGTTCTTTAAGCAGGCTTATGGTCTAGAAACTCTTTCTGGTGATTATAGATGAATCCCAGCACTGAGCACATACGGAATTTCATCTCTGGTACCCACCACCCAGCAGCATCTCTTAGAGAAAAAGTGTGGCCAGCCTGCGTAGGAATGCAGAGAGAACCACACGTGGAGGTTTGTTTTACTTACTGAAGAATGGAGGCGGGGGGAACTACGTCACAAGCTCCTCTCAATTGAAAAACTTTTCTAGTCCATACAATGATGTGTGGGAAAGAATTTTCTACATTCCCTTGTTCTGATGGGGAAGACTGAAAGCTTCACATCCAAAGGCCCAAGTTTTGGGGAGATTCTGTTACTAATCAGGTAGTCCTGGGTTAACTCATTTGTAAAATAAGCTACATTTTTGTTTGTAAGTTATATTCCTTATTTTTAAAATAGGGGCCATAAAAACAGTAGCCATCAATGCCAGGCGGTGGTGGTGCATGCCTTTAATCACAGAACGCCAGAGGCAGAGGCAGGTGGATCTCTGTGAGTTCGAGGCCAGCCTGGGCTACAGAGTGAGTTCCAGGACAGCCAGGGATACACACACCCTGTCTTGAAAACCAAACAACAACAAAAAATGGTAACTACCAACGGGCTTGTTATCATGGAGGAGTGAAAACCCATCTCAGGATAGGTCGAGTAGTATCGTGTAGATCACGTAAGCTGTTGCTGTTGTTTACAGACTCTCCCCAGGGTGTGTCATTCCATTTCTGCCCAGAAAATTACCCAGAGGACAAGATTACTGTCAACCCAGTGAAGAAACATTCCAGGTCTTTCTAGGAATCGGAACCCAGTGTCTTAGGCAGTTTAAAAATACCCTGGGAACAATCTGCTCCCCCCAAGAGGGTGCCCACCGGAAGGCAGAGCTGGTTGGGCCAGGCCCATGAATCAGAGAACTTAAAACAATAACCTGGTTTTGTGTAAATCGAAGGAAATAGAATCATAATGAGTAATTGGTAACTAAAAAAAAATTAACAGTGACCCCGAATACTCTCCCATTTCCTGAAGTTACAATAATCTCCTCATAAGGTCTTATAGGCTTCGTTCTTACCTCCTACCTCTGTTCTCGCCGGGCTCCCTTCTAATCTGGTGTGCTTTGGACAAAACACAGCTGGTTTCCCATCCCTTTCAGTGGTCTTCCCTAATCCTAGTCAAAATTGAGGGGGCTGGGGGTCTAACTCACTTGGTAAAACAGTTGCCTAACAAGTAAGAAGCCCTGGGTTTGATCCTCATCACTGCGTAAAAACTTTCCATGGAAATGCTTGCAAGTCTATGATCCCAGCGCTCTCGAGCTGCAAGCAGCAGGACCAGAGTCATCCTCAGCTCCATAGCAAGTGTGAGGCTAGTCCGAACTGTGTGAGACTCTGTATACAAAACCAAACAGGGGCTGGAGTGATGGCTCACCTGTTAATGATGAGCCAGCCGCTGGCCGCTCTGGCAGGGGACTTGGGGTTGTTACAGGAGACCCAGTGCCCTCTTCTGGCTTCCACAGGCCCTGTACAAATCTGGTGCACAGGCAAAATACCCATACACATGGAGTTAAAACCAAACCAAACCTGTACACTCTCGCAGCTTTTCAGCTAATCCCTCTTCTTTGGTCTCTTTTTCTCCTGGACCAGCACCTTCTAACACACCAAATACTCCATTTACCTAGTTTTCTGTTTCTCTGCAACTAGGAGAATTAAATGTTGCTACTGTGTCCCAGGTGCTTGGAGCCAAGCCTGGTTTCTGGCAGTGTTCCCTGTTTGGGGGATGACTATCAGTGAATTCACGTACTCAGTTCACAGACTGGGCTGGCTCGGCTCCAGCGAAGGTCTCTCCAGCACAGCCCTTGCTGGGCATTTGAATCTGAGGAGGTATTTCACACAATTCTTTCAACCAGAGAGCGAGTGTATCACGGGCTTTGTTTGCTAAGCTGGCATCATCAGATTACCTGCATAGAGTAATGTCAGAGGGAGTGTAATGGAGCTCTTGGTAGACCTCTAAACTGAACCGAAGACCGTTGATTTTATACTTTATAAAGCGAAAGTACTAGGTTGCTTGAAATTTTTACTTCCTTTTTATGTCCCCCTCCCAGGAAGTTTTATATGGCATTACTAGTTTATATTTTATGACGAAAATATTTTGATAAAAGCTTTACTTTCCCCCCAAAAGATTTTATTTTATTAATGGGTTTATGGGTTATCTTTTCTTCCCATTTTTCTACATTTTCTTCAATAATCAGATATTACTTTAAAAAAAAAAAAACTTTCTACTGATCTAAGAAATCTACGCAGCTCCTTGAAAGGAAAAATTTAAAATTTCGTCCTTATATTCTTATCTCTTGGGGTGGGGTGGGGAGACAATTGCTTGGGCAACAGACAATCCCAGTGAAATGTGAGAAGAATTTGGAATTAGGCAAGATTATCAGACAACTTTCTCATGGAAGGATCCGACACTAGTCTCAAAAACCTCAATGGATTTGACTTTGCAATCCAGGCTGACAATGGACAATGGGCCTGTGGGCTTCTGAAAGGCCTCTGTGGTGTGAGCAATGCTTTCTTTGACATCCAAGAAGATGGTGTGGGGGTGACTTTAGCCTAAAAAGCAATAGCACAGCCATGGCCACTTGTGAGGTTTTCAGGACCAGAAGTCCCAGTGAGATTACGGAAAGCCACACGCTGCAAAGGTCTTGCTGCAGATATTTGGAGCTGGCATTTCTGGTTAGCTAGGCCCTGAGGTTTTCTAAAGGGAAAAATATTTGAACATTACAGCGAGTTGTGTGTCTTGGGAACATCACCACCCTCTAGAGCAGTGGTCCTCGCTTAACCTGTGCATCGCGCGCGTGGGGGGTGGGGGGGTGGGGTGGGGTCGAATGACCCTTTTACAGGGGTCACCTAAGAACACTGGAAAACACAGATGTTCACATTACAATTCATAACTAGCAAAATGACAGCTGTGAAGTAGCAGTGAAAATAATTTGATGGTTGGGGGTCACCACAACATGAGGAACTCTATTAAAGAGTCCCGGCATTAAGAAGGTTGAGAACCCCTGCTCTATAGCAATGGAAACCCTTTGCCCTTACTTGCCTCATAGCTACTCAGCCGCTCAAATGGCTATGGGGGTGGGGGGTGGGGATTTGGTCAGGCCTCCTGGAGTCCAAGGTACCATGAACACATCTTCCTATAAGAGTCATGATATAGTAGAAACCCCTACCTTAGATATGCTAGCAAGATTATTCTATTTTTTTAAAGTTACCAAATCAGAAACATGTACTCTGGTAGAAAACCCACATCTCCTTCTGCAAAGGGCCAGGCATCATGTTCTTGGAAATTCTACATTGCTTTGTGTAATTCATATTTCTTATATTTCAAAAAAATGTAGGCCATCAATTCAAAATGTCGAAATCTTTAATACAATTGTGAATGTAGCTAGGAATGTTTATGTAATTACATTGAAATCTGCATAGCAATCAACTCCGTGGCTCTTCAGAGGGTAGTTTGTTCAGCCCACAAGTAGAGAAATTAGCCGTAGACTTATTTTTAAAGGCTTTTATGTCTTCCTACTTTTAGATGGATGGAGTGTCCCTACCTCCTCCCCCTGGCAGTGCGAAGCGAAATACAACCCAGCTTTAGAAGGAGTTTGGGGTCCAGGCAGCCCTTGTGAAGAGGTCAAGGAAGGTAGTTTTCTTTATATTGTTAACACGACAAAAGTTCATGTACAAAAACTGTTTAATGATTATTCATGTAAGTCGATTTATAGAGACAGAAAATAATCCCACATTTTCTTTACCAAGCAATCGAGCAAAACACGGTAGTACAACTAGCCGCAAAACCTTGGTAACAAGAGCCGAGAAAGCATCGATTAAGACAACATCGCCATCTGGAGGATCCAGGTGGAACTACAGAGCAGTAACCAAAGACAAACACGGAGAGCAACAGAAACACAATAAACGCCCTCCTGTCGCGGCTCCGAACCCTGTTTCAAGCTTCCGGTCGATGACTTGCACATTGCTATTGAGAGACTTAAAAATTGAAATTGTAAGCCTGACATCTTTAAGAACTTTAAAATTAGTTCATTAGAATTAGGTGTGGTGTGGGCGCACGCAGCCTGTATTCCCAGCTCCTTGGCCAACTGAGATGGGAGAATCAGGAGTTCCAGGCCAGCCTGGGAAACACAGAAAGACCCATCTCAAACAAAACACTCCAAACCAGAAACAACTTTCACCAGCAAATAAAAGTCAGGATTCTGAAATGAGAAACAGGCACCCCCAAATGCATCCCGTCGGCCCCTCTTCTTGAACTAAGTGGGGCCTTGTATAAATCTACAAGAATTTTATTCATGAGAAAATGTAGATGATTGACAGCTTAATTTTATCAGAGGCATTTGCATGTTAATGGGTTGAAAGTCTTAATTAAAAGAGAGGTGGCAACAATCAGAATGCCTAGTATTGCAGAGCCAGATAACGATCTCCCTTATTTTCTTTCACATTATGCTGATTTGGGGGGGGGGTAGTTACCCCAATGTAAATCAAGAGGCATCCATCCTCCTTTTTACAATTCCTAGTTGTTACTTTTAAATGCAGCAGTCTTTTCCACACTGATAGACTCGTTTTATATATATATATATTTTTTTTTGGTTTTTCGAGACAGGGTTTCCTCTGTGTAGCTTTGCGCCTTTCCTGGAGCTCACTTGGGAGACCAGGCTGGCCTCGAACTCACAGAGATCCGCCTGCCTCTGCCTCCCGAGTGCTGGGATTAAAGGCGAGCGCCACCAACGCCCGGCTAGACTCGTTTTAATGACTGTCCCAAAAGGAGTCGAAAGAGTTAAAACCACCTATATTTAATTATTCTAACTAGATACTGGTGTTTTCAAGGAAGATCACAATCCCCCATCTCAATGCCTCCCAATGTATCTATTATACAAACACTGTTCCCTGGCCTGGTCAAATGGAGTAGGTCAATGGAGGGATTCTTGATTAGCATGTTGGAGGTCTTAGTTGGTCAAGTCCCAACTCCACACAAATCACTTCTTTCTTTCTTTCTTTTTTTTCTTATCAATTTCCAAATCACTAGTTAGCAATATTTGTATAATTAAACTAAAAATTGAATGCTACTCTCTCACTTTTTACATGTGTCATGGAGCCGCCAGCGACATAGTTTAGCTCGGCTCTGGCCTGCAGGTGCCACGGAAGAGCCCTAGGTCTCTGTTCACAAGGTTGGAAGTGGTGGCGCACACTTCTAACCCTGCCACTTGGGAAGCAGAAGCAGGTTGGGCTCTAGAGTTCAAGGCCAGCCTTGGTCTATATAATGATTTACAGGCCCAGTCAGGGCTATAGAGTGAGATCTTATCTCAGAGACAGAGAGAGAGAGGAGAGAGAGAGAGAGAGAGAGAGAGAGAGAGAGAGAGAGAGAGAGAGA
>CABHPP010146002.1:489-24941 GCA_902168425.1 Peromyscus attwateri | reverse complement strand
AGAGAGAGAGAGAGAGAGAGAGAGAGAGAGAGAGAGAGAGAGAGAGAAGAAAGAAAGGACAAAATCTCCATTCACAAACACCACCGCAGTTACAATCAAGAGCACCTTCCCCCGCTCCTTCCCTCTCTCACCTTTCCCACCAACTTTTAAAAGAATACCATCTTTGAATCCAAAACCAAGAGAACTTCTAACACTTTCTGGTCCTCATTTTAAACAGCTCCTTTACTTGTAGCATTTACACGACCCCGACCCCTGCCATCTTTTGTTCAGTTCAAACCAGTTCAATTTTTGATAACTTTCCTTGTCATGAACTTAGCCTAGACAACCGGGAGCTTGTGTAGACACTCAGCACAGAAGTTCAGATCTTTGACCAAGAAACCCAGCTAGTAAAACAATACAGCAGACACATGCTTTCTTGCTTTGAAGGCAGTAGGAAAGTATCAGTTGACCCCCCCCCCCCCCAAATATAGAAGAATAGTTATTTGACAAGTCAACAACTCTTGCTTTCTGGGGTTCTTCTTTTTTCTTGTCCCAGTAACCCAAAGCATGAAATTGCATGTGTGCATACATTAAATAAAATGTTTAGATATTTCCATGTATAAGGCACAAAACTCACAAATCTCTCACAGAAAGATTAAAGAAAAAACACAAAGGTTTAAAGACTAGCAAGTGACATAATAGTGGAGGAGGTTCATCACACTAGAGTTGAAACAGACCACTTTCCTTTTTAATACACAGGGACCTTATACTGATAGGAAACACAGCCTGTGAAAAGAGGGTATCTCAGCTCTTCCTTGGCCACAGCCTCCTTCACGGGATAATGCAAACGTCAGTCCTCAGAGAGAGCTGTGTGGCCAGAACACATCAGCTGCAAGCACCACCCACCCCACAGCAGCTGCTCACAGCAATATTGCAAACAGTGCCTTTGGCCATCCGGTGCCTCGTTCTCTTACTCAAAGGACCTTCAGGGGCCAACCACAGTGAGCACACATTCACCTGTCCTAGGACCTGTTTTAAGGTTTCTTCTTGAATCTGAGGCAGAACTGCCTGTTTTGAGGACCCTGGATTGGGGTAGCTGTGTTGGTCCATCATAGGACAGCATCTAACAGAAATTTGAACCTTAGATGCTCGGTTCCTCGTCAAAGAATCAGATTCCTCGAGCAACTTTAGAGCCAAGCTTTTAAAAGAGTCCGTTCAAACCTTCAGATAATGTCCTGGCCTGCAAGACAACCTTAAATAGCTTGCAGTTAATACTGCAGTCCACACATAGAAACTAAGAGGTCCCCATGGGCAACACACAGACGAGGGTATCCATGTTTTCGGGCTGGGTCTCCTAGTAGAGCTTGGCACTGTTGCATTTCCTGTTGTTTCTGTATTACATGAGAATCGGCTTCCTGAATGTTCATATGGCTCCAAGCATTTCCTGGAAGTGTAATAGCTTTGGAAGTCTGTATATTACCATGCAGCCTAGGGATGGGAACAGTACTTCAGGCAAATCGGCCAGCTAGTTGGGTATCCTGAGAAAGGGGTCATAGCTGCAGTGAATGAGACCAGAGATCAGATACGTTGAATAGTCCATTCTGTCTAAGGGTTTTGATGAATCTTCTTGAAAATTCCGACTTCCACCCTAGACCATCTGAAATCGTAATAAGACAGAGTCCACAGGTCAGTTTACTCAGTTACCAAGACCAGCAGCATAGGGTGCCTGCTCTGTTTGTTATTGTGAGGAACATCCACAGTTTACTTGGCAGTCCAATTTGATTATCTGTCCAGTTCAGGACTCAGCTTTGGAAGCCACATCCAGAATTCTGCTAAGTGTTCATGAGTGGGGATGGTTTTCCTTAGTTTGGGATCTCATGAATCTTAGCCAGGATCCCTTCCCATGCAAGGCTATAACCCAGATAGAAAATGAATATTCCTTTTTAAAACTCTTAAGTGCCTGCCTTGCATTTGAAATTTTATAACCATACCATGCCCTTGAAAATATATAATAATTCTTTTTTTAGATAAGTTATCATGTATTAAAGGCTAGCCTTGGACCCACTACGCATCTGAGGATGACCTAGAACTTCTGATCCTCCTGCCTCTGCCTCCTTGAATGCTGCTACTGGTTTGTGTGGTACTGGGGATCGAACCCTGGGCTTCCTGCATGCTATGTTAAGCACTCTCTACCAACTGAGTTTCATCCCCAGCCTGTAATACATATTAATTTAAAAATCAAGCCTTAAAAACAAAAAGTCAGTTTCTATTATTGTGTCAAGTTTTCTCCAAATCACAGTAGCACATCTCTACACCTTTTCCCCCTCGGCAGACCTCAGGAATCTTTCTTGATCAATCTGGCCTTGACTTTGTGCCTCAGGAGGGAGGCGGTGGCCGCGCTGCAGGCCGCTAAAAAGAAAAAGGAGAGGCAGGCAGTATAGACGGACAGGGGACCGTGGCGCTGGAGGAAGATCTCATGCCGTCCCTGGTAGTCTAGAAGAATGGCCTCCAGCTGGGAGAGCGTGCAGATGGAAAGGAAGGCGTGGAAGATCTGATGTCCATGGCCCACAATGTCACAGGAACCGGGGAAGTACTTCTCGGGTACCGGGCAGGAGAAGAAGTAGGCGCTAACAAGAAAGAAGAGGATCTGAAGGGTGTGGTACCAGGCCGCCTGCTCCTGGCAACCAGCCAGATGACAGAGAGCCACCCGGTGGGCCACAGGGCTGATGTCTAGGATGAAGGCCAGCCCTGCGGGTACCACTTGACAGATCTTCCGCATAACTGGATAAGGCCTTCGGTAGCGATACTTGGCGTAGCAACAGCCCGCACAGGAGAGCCAGCCACAGAAAGCAGCCGCGGGCAGGAAGAAAAGCCAGAACCGCTCGTACCAGGCCTGGTCCGAGCTGTAGAAAAAGTGAGCCAACGCGCTGCCGTACTGGTAGACGCTGACCCCAACGTAGTCCACAAAGTAAAAGGTGTAGTGGGACAGCTCTGACTTGGACTGCAGCAGGTGAGCCAAGAGGCTGCAGGTGAGGTAAGTGATGGAGGACAGGATGAAGAGGAGCAGGGGGAGGGTGTGGGGAGAGGCCCACTGCAATGCCCCAGCCTCCGCAAAGGCCCAGAATCGCAACAGGACCGCTAGGGCCGCCAGCAAGTGGGTCCAGACGTTGACCACCTCGTTGTGCTTCTGAAAGAGGCTGAAGAAGTAGTAACGCCACTCGTGCCCCGTGGGGCGGTAGCCCGCGTGGATGTAAGGCTCCCTGAAGAGCTGGGGCACGTCCGTTTCTGGGACCGTGCACGGCATCTTGGGAAGCCCTTCTTCCAGAATCTTGGGCAGACGGCGCAGCTGCTGCCCGCTCACAGACAGGGTGCTCAGGCGTTCCAGGATGGCAGTCGTCATGGCAGCGGTGGTCCAGGCTCCTCCTCGGGACGCAGCAGGACCACCTGAAGGGAAGAGAGGAAAGCTGAGAGCCAAACGCAGCCAAGGTGGCCACGGAACTATTCATAACGGAGCATGGCTTGCTCAGACAACCGGGGAAGGTAGGAGGCCCAGATGGATTCTCTGGGCCTTGCTTTCTTTCTCTGTACTGTGGGGTTGCAGCATCCTCCCTCGCCATGACAACATTCTGACTCCTCGGTTACTATTCACCACAGCGTGAGGAAGACGCATCTCTTGTATAATGGTCATGTTAGCGCAGCGTAAGTTAGTGATAAGTAAGATTTAATGATACCTAGAAGGCAAAGGTACTCTTAAAGATCACTAAATTCGGGCTGGAGAGATGGCTCAGAGGTTAAGAGCACTGACTGCTCTTCCAGAAGTCCTGAGTTCAATTCCCAGGAACCACATGGTGGCTCACAACCACCTGTAATGAGATCTGGCGCCCTCTTCTGTATACATAATAAATAAATAAATCTTTAAAAAAAAATCACTAAATTCCCTAGATATCACCAAAAGGTAATCATCAGATGCCCTTGGATTGTTACATGGTTGGTGATAAAAGAATACATTTCAGCTGGGCGTGGTGGCACATGCCTGTAATCCCAGTACTCTGAACGGCTCCCAGGACGCTGTCAGCGGGAGGCCAGTCTGCACTCCTCAGTGAGTTCAAGACCACCCATCTAACAATGCTTATTGATAAATAAATAGATAAAAAATAAATAAATAAGGCGTCATTTCTTTAGCACTCAGCTAATCTTGAACTATTCACTGATCTTACTGGAAACTTTAAAATCTAAGGTAAACAATTGGCTGACACTCAAATTAAAGGCAGATTATTTGTCAGTGAGATTTGGAAAGAGCAGTGCACACCGTGGGATATCTTAGCAGTGTGAGGCCACCACTGCTTGAAAAACAGGCATGTTGGGTATGCTGGACAACCCCTCTGCAAAAGCCGTGTCCTGTTCTAGACCAGGTACTGAAGTGCTCTGGCCAAGCGGGTCAGTCCCAGAAGCCCAGGCACAGAGATCCCTCTGCTGGCAGACGGTGGAAACACAGCCTAGCCTTTTCTTTCTGTTTTTTGATGAAAGTATTCTGCTGAGCATTTTCTTTCTTTTTAAAACCAAAACAAAACACTTATTTTATTTTTTATTCTTGTGTGTGTGTGTGTGTGTGCACGCACACGAGTGTGTGTATGGTGTGTGTGCATGTGTTTGTATGTGTGTGTGTGTTTGTGTGTATGGTGTGTGTGCAAATGTGTTTGTGTGTATGTGTGTGTGTACGTTTGTGTGTGTGTATGTGCACGTGTGTGTGTGTGTACGGGGTGTGTGTGTGTGTGTGTGTGTGTGTGTGTGTGTATGCACTTGGGTGTCATGGCACATGTATAGAAGTCAGGATAACTTGTGCAGCTAGTTCCCTCTTCTTCCATCACATGGGGTCCAGGGATCAACTCCATGTTGTCCGGTTTGTCACAAGGCACCTTCACCGGCTAAACCATCTCAACAGCCCCTCTAATGACCATTTTCTTAGTTCCACACTCTCTCGTGTTGACCAACTTTGTAATCCTTCATTTTTTTTTAACCTTTAATGCCTATGTCAACTCTTCCTTCAACAGAGGAATTAAAAACGTGGCCTAAATATAGCTGAAGTCTAATTGCAGAGGTGGTTCTATTTTTCTTCAGATGCTGCTCAAGAAAGCAAGTGGCTTGGGATGGGCCTCTCCCGGGTAACGACAGCTGTGTATGACGGATTTCCGGCCTCTGAAGTACTTTATACTTAGGATTTCGAGGTGGTGCTAAGACAGGTGCACACAAAGATCACTTCATAAAATTGATGATCTTCATGCACACTCACTGAGTAAATCATGTTTTAATACACAAACACTTTCTGTGTCTTTTATTTTTCTAAGCGTTTTTTTTTTTTTCTGAAGAAAGTTAAATTCTTGTTTTATCTAAATGCCCCTCTTCCTCCAAAGGTCTTCAACAAAAGGGGACCCGGCAAGGGCTGCTAAGGAAAAAAAAGTTCCCCAAACCCCCCCCCCCCACCACCACCACCACACACACACACTTTGATTTTTCGAGACAGGGTTTCTCTGTGTAGCCTCGGCTGTCCTGGAAATCACTCTGTAGCTCAGGCTGGCCTTGAACTCACAGAGATCTGCCTGCCTCTGTCTCTCAAGTGCTGAGATTAAAGGTGTGCGCCACCACTGCCCAGCTTGTACCACTACTGCCCAGCTAATTTCACATTTCTTTTTTTTTCTTTATTTTTTTATGATTGCTTTTTAAATTTTTTTTTTATGTGCATTGCTGTTTTGCCTGCATGTATATCTATGTGTGGGTGTCGGGTCCCCTGGAACTGGAGTTACAGACAGTTGTGAGCCGCCATGTGGGCGCTGGGAATTGAAACAGGGTCTTCTGGAAAATAGCCAGTGCTCTTAACCCCTGAGCCATCTCTCCAGCCCAATTTAACATTTCTTAATGCTGAAAGAAAAATATCTAATCAGGTGAAAAATGTCAGGAACGAAAAGAATAAAAATGTGAGAGAAGTCTGGTGGTGGTAATGCACACTCCAGCACTCGGGAGGCAGAGGCAGGCAGATTTCTGGGAGTTCGAGACCAGCCTGGTGTACAGAGCGAGTTCCAGGACAGTCAGGGCTGCAGAGAGAAACCCTGACTCAAAAACAAACAAACAGGGGGGTGAGTTGGGAGTGGGAGACTGGGGGGGGGGGCGGGAGGAGGGAAGAGGGGGATCTTTGATTGGTGTGTAAAATGAATGGAAAATTTTTCTTAATAAAAACAAACAAATAAATAAATAAAAGGAAAGGAAAAAAGTGAAGGAAGTTTAGGAAAACCTAGAGCCAAGCCCAGGTTTTGCTGCTTCCTGAACAGCCAGCTAGAACTTCCCAGGTCTCATTGTCTTCATCTATAAAACAAGCGTAATAATTTCACTGGTTGCATCCATTGTTGTGATGTCTAAGTTGCCTGGTTTGGGATGGTACTCAGAAAATGCTAGGTCGTTCTGGGATAGACTCTATGCTAGGTACTAAATCCTAGGTACTAAGTAGTAGGTACTAAGTAAGGATACAGTAACCCAAAAGGTAGTCTACTCACCTTTTGTAGAGATTAACGTCTGTAGTGTTAGTGGGTAGAAAGATATGTAGTGGGGTTACGACAGAAAAGTGAAGTCCATGCTCCAGCAGAGGCGGGCAATGACCTACTGGGTCTTTGCAAACCAGGGTGGGTGGATTGAGAGACAGGCTACTTCAAGTTCTTCTATCAGGACTGGAGGGATTCCTGCAAAACAAACAAATGAAACAAAACGTAAGACTTCAGGCAGAGAACAAATTGTTTACTTTTAAAATTTATTTTATTTTATGTGTGTGCATGTGTTCTGTGTATTGTATTTAGTGTGTGGCCTGCACGTGTGTATGTGCACCACATGCATGCCTGGTGCCAGTGGAGTTCAGAAAAGCGTGTGGCTCCCCTGGAACTGGAGTTACAGATGGTGTGAGCCACCCTGTGGGGACTAGGAACTGAACCTGAGTCCTCTACAAGAGCATCCCCGGCTCTAACCAAAGAGAGATATCGCTTCAGCCCCTACTTTTATTTTTGAGACAGGGTTGTGGTCTGTAACCCAGGCTAGCCTTTGAACACATGAAACTCCTACTTTAGTCTCCCAAGTATGGGATTCCATCATGTCCTGCAATTCAAAGAATTTCTGTTTAGTTACAAACTTAGAA
The DNA here is from genome assembly GCA_902168425.1 of Peromyscus attwateri. Lineage (NCBI taxonomy): Eukaryota > Metazoa > Chordata > Mammalia > Rodentia > Cricetidae > Peromyscus > Peromyscus attwateri. The sequence goes on along the minus strand of CABHPP010146002.1, from coordinate 17,788 downwards.
AACCCAGTCTCTGAGTGAAGACCATGTACGACAGTGGCACCAGAGACGCCTGGAGCTCTGGTCCTGAGCACTGCTGTTCACAAGTCATGTGCCTCTAGCCTGCACCCTATCTGTGAAATAGTTCACGAGAAGCTGTCTCGTTTGCTGACGTAAGATCTACAAGACACAAAGCCTGTGAGGCATTTTTAACAAACTGTTTGCTTCTAAATCCAAAAACTCATTTGCCATAACTATTTCCATAACTTATTAGAGACACAAGAGTGGTTTGTGAGCACCTTGTTCCTCTACTGGAGTGCCCATCACCCTGTACTGACGCATTCACTTAGCCAGCACCAAACAGTAGTGTCTCACCAGGAATAGGTTCTGATCGAAGGCTCAACATAGGAATTGACGGTACCAAGAGAGAAACTGTACGGATTACAGAATCAGTCAGAAAGAGAAACAGAAAAGGACAATACAGAAGAAAGCAATTGTCAGAATACCTTCAGTCATCCAGAAAAGGAAAGGGGGACGACTTGGTGTCTCCACTGCTGGGCCAGCGGAGGTCAGTGCCTGGGCATCTGCACTAAGCTTTAAGGGCATCTACAGGAATGAGCCTAGGGGATGGGATGACTTTTTAATATGCCCTGCTGCTGTAAGCAACATCTTTTCTGGAGACACTCGGCCTTATGGAGCTCTGCTGTTTACACACAAGCTCCTGTTATCTCTCTCGTAAAGCAGGGAAGAAAACGAGATGAGGAGGCTGGAAAGATGGCTAGCATTCAAGAGCTTGCTGCTCTTTCAGAGGGCCTGAGTTGGCCCCCAGTCCCGGCCTCAGGTGGCTCATAACTACCTGTAACAGGGGATCTGGTGGCCTCTTCTGGCCTCTGGGGCCACCTGCACACATGCAGCACACAGACATACATACATATGCATAAATTAAATCTTTTAAAAAAGAAATGAATTGACTACCATTCCAGTTTATGGTTGGGAGAAACTGGGAGTGTGAAACTGTACAAAAAGACACTTCCCAGTAGACTTCCTCTGGACATCATCAATACAAGGACATTTCCATCATGTTGAGAGACCCATATCAATCATGGACAGTTCTGTACCCAGAATTAAGTAATGTACTATTGCACAAATCCATCCTTCTTATCACCCTATCCTTTGGGAGAGGACATCTATTCAGTGGGTTCCTATGACCCCATGACAACAGAATTTCTAAAGACTGAAACTTTAGGGTTTGGTTAATGGATGGAATGGAGCCTAATTCAGTTCTGGGAACTAATGGTTGTTTTTCTGCTTTTCGAGAGAAAACGAAGTGTAATGCTGCTCTCTTGCTGGTCTCCAAACAGCTATGGCTGTTGAGACATACAGTTCCTCCAGCTTTCCTACTGCTCACACCCTTCTTGACTCTATGTTGAATTCCACTAAGATTGAGTACTTCTCCTTTGCTCTCACAGCAAACAAACTAGGAAGAGGTTTTGGAACTAAGAGGAGGAACAGGGTAAGATGGAAAGAATATTAACTAACTTCCAAGGAACTCACACGCTTGCATACACATGTGCATGCACACATGCTGTAAGCCACAATAATATGAAGTAGGGTTTCAGCTGATTATGACAAGCTAATACCTGCAAGAAGCCAAGGGCCTTCCATAGGTCAAGCTGAGGCTCAAGGATTCTTGATGACATTGGCTTTTGATTGGTAGCCATTTCCTGCTATGAATTCTCATGTGCTATTGTAGCTCTTCCATAATGCATTGGGCACAATTTCCCCTCTACTAATGAAATATTTAGATAACCTTCTGTGCAGCAATGCAGCCAGGATCCCTAATTTCAGGCCTTTCTGTCGTTATCATCGTTAGCAGCATCCAGCCAGGACCATCCCAGGATGGATGAAAGTATCTTATGAGATACCTCTGTACTCGCTAAGAACAGACTTAAGCACCCAGACTGTTTGAGAAGACCTGGCAGATGTGCTGATTAAGCTTTACTTCCTCCTTTCCAAAGTCTTATCTCTAGTTTTAGATCCACCCTTAACAATTAACTCAGAACTAAAGGGTTCCTACTTACAGCTGTGACAGAAGTTGCTTAGCCAAGTTGCCTAGCGATGGAGCACACTTCCTCACTCTGCCAGAAAACGGCGGTGGGAGCAGAGATAGCTTGGAGAGATAAGAGCCAAAGGGATAAAAGGCAGCTTTATTTTCAGAGCAGGATGGAGAAGAGAGAATGGAAGAACTAGATGGGTAAGAACTGCATTGGAAGAGAACTAGACTGGAGGACTAGAAGAGAGAACTAGAGGAACGAGATGGATGATGAGGAAGAGCCAGATGGGGAAGAACGAGACGAGGAAGAACAAGATGAGAAAGAAGGAGATGGGGGAGGAGCTAAGATGGGAAGGAACTAGATGGATGAGAACCTAGATGGGGCAGAACTAAGATGAGAGAATTAAGATAGAACTTAGAGGAGACAGCAGATAAATGCAGAAAGAAATCAGGCAAGAAAGGAGCTAGGCATGAGAGCAGAATAGAAGCTTGTAGAGAGAGAACTGACACAGAAAAATAAAGTGAATGGAAAAAGAGTTCCGTGTACGTAGATTTACTAAAGTATCCCTAAGATTTATTTGCCACAAGTAGCATCTCTTCTGGGACTTTGGGGATAATATCGAGAGGCTGGACCCCAACAGTTTTCAGTAAGTACACACTCAAGCATGTGCACATACACACACAAGCACACACAGCAGAATCATCATTCTCTTTGCAAGTTAGATGTTTAAAATGTAGCCACGCTAGTCTTCAAATCTCCTTCATAACCCTGAGAGTGTTGTATAACCTGAGACTGGATCCTGGTAATCCAGTAATAAAGCCGCCATTACCTCCAATCCAGAACATGATTCCTTATCTGGCTCATCAATTCTGGAATCCCAGGGGCTGAGTCCTCTTCCTAAGGATGGGAAAGGCTTACATTTTCTTTGGGAGTTAAGGGGTATGAAATTACAAATCTGTCATAAAGACAGGTTGCTATTTTCTGTTCTTTCTCTTCACCTGATATGAAATTCTCCCTTTGAGAGTAACCAACAAAACCACAATCATATTTGGCACATAATGCTGTTTTGCTAAAAACCATTGACACTTCATTTGGGTCTACAAAGAAACTAATCGCAAGATGCCATCTTTACTTTGGAACAGTCCCCTGCCTGAGTCTCTACAAGCACATTAATCACTCAGAGTGTCTGCCAACCTAACCTGATTCATCTTCTTTCACAGAGGTAAGTCGTTGTCCTAAACCTGCAGTCACCTTAGATTCCAGGACCAAAGAACTTCATGGAACTGATCATCCTCTCACCCCAAAGGAATTATCCATGACATAACAGACCATCTTATCACATCTAAAACTAGGTTGATCCCTTCAAGGACTTCTTCAGACCACCTCAAAGACCCAGACCTGAGACTAGAATCAACCAGACCTCACCTGAACCAGGACTGCTTAATTACAAATACCTCTTGCCCTTCTGCCTCAGTCCTTCCTCTGCTCACACCTATAGCTCATGTCAGTGCCTTGAAGACCAACTTGGGAGTCACTAGACTCGTTTGTCTGCTCCTCTGCCCAATGTGTTGAGTCAATCCCCCAACTCTATTTTCACCACTACATGAGTCTTTACTTGGCATATTGGGACATTTCCTAACTCATTATTGATACCAGAGCTGATACTTGAGCCCTTAAACTCCAGTTACATAATGATGGCGATGGGTTATAATTCTCTTATTAACACTAAATTCCTAAGACACTATCTTATGGCATCTTAACACCCTACCCCGATGGTCTTTATTTTCATCAATCCAGGGTGGACATAGAAGGAGGCTTCAAAGGGCCAACTGTAAAGTTTGAGTCCATTTTTGGAGAAACTGAATATTGACATCTCAATATTGATACAGGTACACGACTTTCATCATTCTTCGTGGATGCTCTGAGTAAAGACCCATCTCTCACTCCTGGCCCCTCCCTTTAGATACTCCTTTAGATGTGGTTAATAGTCAACCAAGATGCTATCTCAAGATGATATCCTTGCACAGGTTCACTCCATCACCCCTCCCATTGGAACTGCAAGCTCAACCCTCAATAGAAACCTTCCAACAGATAAGCTCGAGCCAGTCATTTTGGTCAATGAGAACTTTCTTACAGCAACAGGTAAGTTGGGGCATGGTGACATTCACCTTCAATCCCAGCACTCAGGAGGCAAGAGACTGGCAGATCTCTGAGTTCAAGGCCACCCTGGTCAACAGAGCTAGTTCCAGGACAACCAGGGCTACATAGAGAAGCCCTGTCTCCAAAAAATAAACAACCAACAAACAAAAAAGCAAAATGGTAAATATTTACTCTATCGCCTACTCCAGACTCCAAAGGCCACAGAAGAAGATTAAAACAAGATCACTTTCCTCAGAAAACTTACTCTAAAGAGATAATTCTCCAGCCTGAATCAGTAGTTAGCCCAAAATCAAGTGTAAAGTGAAGTACAAACAAATCTCTATGGAACAGACTAACCTAACCAGCCATGAGGAAAATTGCCTGGTATTGGGTCTAAAAGGGCCATAATACAAACCTAGGGGTGGTGTAGCTTCTTGGTGGGTTCATAGTAGAGGGACTATTTGGAAATAATAGGAAAGGGAATGAAACACAGTGACATGGGTAAGAGACGAGGTTCAATATTATAGAAGGAAAATGAGGATCCTACCAGGAGGGATGGCACAGGCTTATAATCCCAGGCCACACATGGAAAGCAGGAGGATTGAGAGTTCAAGGCCAGACTAGACTACATTCTGAGACGTTGTCCCAAATCAAACCAAACAACAGAGGAAAAACCAAGAAGGAGGCAGTTCTCTCCCCTTGGCTAGTTCCAATGTTCCCTGAGTATGACGGGTTCTCACAGTTACTCTCATCTCCAGCTCCGTTCATCTCTCTTTAGTTCTCTCAACATCCTCATCAACTGTGGGGGACCCAAGAAGCCGCTCTGCACATCTCCATCCTACTTCTCACTCAGATTCTTCTCCCAGACCCTTAACTTCAGCTACTGTCTCTACCAGAAGATTCCCAAATATCCCTCTGGCCTGACCATTCCTGACTTTGGGATTTCAATAACCAACTGCTCTAGAAGTGTCCAACTGAATCTTGAATGGGCACCCAAAGTCAACATCTCCGGAACATGTTCAGTCTGGTCTTGTTCCTGCACCTACATCTCAGGAATCCAGGCCTGATGGTTTTAGCCCATCATTTTCAGAACTCCAACAATAACTTCTATTATAGCAACATCAGTCCCATGAGCATCCTTTCTTCTGTTAGTAAACCTCCCTGGCCTCACACCCCTAACCTTCAATATGGTCTCCAACCACTTCCTCGTGATAGTTAAAATGGAACTCTGTCTTCTCCTCCTCAAATGCCCACCTGTTTACAATACAAACTTTATGCCTTGTCTTTCATACTAGTACTTTCTCTGCTGACTGTCTACCTAGTTTACCTTTTACTCCCTGAACCGCACCCCCAGCAATGCCAATGGCCTACGCCCGGATCACAGCACTGAATCTTCTTGAAGAGTGCCCAGCACTCTCCATCTCCCACACTTACCACCTTACTACGTTCTAGCCATTCAACCTCAGCTCACTCTGCAAGAAGAAGCCCTTACTAGTGGTGGCCTACATTATGGCTTTGCCGAGTTCTTGTATCCCGTCTCGCCTTTCTGTACTCACGTCTCTCCTGAACCATGCATGGTTGTTGATGTACTCCACTCACATCCTCATTAGTCACCAGTTACTTCAAGGCAGGGATTGTTTGTGGAAGAAGTTTCCATATTTAAAATAGTATCTAGTATGTGGAAAACACTTAGTAACTGTTTACTGAATAGGTGGTAAAGGGGAAAAAAGAACTGCTGGGCTGGCAGTCAGGAAGTCTGGCTGCCAGTGTTTGTTGTACTTAATTAACTACTTGCCCCTGCCCAAGACACTGAACTACTCAATGTGACTGCCTAGTAACCAAGTAGGTAAGAGGAGGTGACTTCCTCTCTAGCCATGTCTCAGGAAAATAATAAATAATAAATAGTAAAGTGGGCAGAAGTAGATAGTACCTTGAAAAGATAAAATATGCATACTAAGGTTCTGGTAGTATCTGGAATAAAGAACCACCACTTGGTATGACAAGCACTTAGGAACTGCTTTTGCTGAAAAAAATCTTTGATGGTTTAGCACTTCACTTGGCCCACAAGGTAACTATCCTGGCTGGTTTTATGTCAACTTGACACAAGCTAGAGTCATCAGAGAGGAAGGAACCTCAAATGAGAAAATGCCTCCATAAGAACCAGTTGTAAGGCATTTTCTCAATTAGTGATCTATGGGGGAGAGACCAATCCATTGTTGGTGGTGTCATCACTGGGATGATGGTCCTGGATTCTATAAGAAAGCAGGCTGAGCAAGCCATAGGAAGCAAGCCAGTAAGCAGCACCCCTCCATGGCCTCTGCATCAGCTCCTGGCCCCAAGTTCCTGCTGTGCTTGAGTTCCTGTCTTGATTTCCTTTGGCAATGAACAGCAATGCAGAAGTGTAAGCCTAATAAACCATTTCCTCCCCAACTTGCTTTTTGGTCATGGTGTTTCATTGCAGCAATAGAAACCCTAGCTGAGACAGTAACTAAACACAGGATAACAGCCTCCAGCTTGCATCTGTCTCCTTTAGGCACTTAATACCAGCTTTCAAGTGTCCTGTTCTAGGCCCCTAAAATCTCCTTCAGGTGTCCAGTGATTGTCCTAGACCTGCAGTCTCCTTGGATTCCAGGAACAGCAGAATTTTGCAGACATATCACCCTAAGCAGGAAGGATAATCTTATGGAAGTAGCTTGTCTCTTCTAGATACAAGCATTTCTTCAAACCACCCTATAGAACCAGCCAGTAGTCAACCAGATCAGTCCCCCCAGATGGTTTTAGTGATGCATGGCTCATGTCCCCTGACTGATTCTTAGTGTAAAGCTGCTGTGGTCATTCAGAAGACAGACTTGAAGTCACTGACCACTTTATCTGTGCTTTCCAGCGGGACCACATCGGTTAAGTCTTCTTTATCTGCCTTTTACCGTCAACCAGCTCTTTAATAGTTGCGCTGAAATGGATGACTGAACTTTATCAGTTGGCTCTCCGGGAGCTGAGCTTTCTGCCGAAACTCTCATAACATATCCGCACTCATGTCACCCTGCCCATCACAGTTGTCTCTCTATGTCTGTGGGTAATTACAGAGTAAGAATATCTTGATCATGTCTCTCCTGAGTATATAACCATTTCTCTTGCTGTTTTTAAACAGTGCAACATGATTTTACATACCATTTACATTGTATTAACTGTTATTAGTAACCTAGAGATGACTTGCAGTATACAGGAGTATGTGCAGGGGTCATATGCAAATACTGCGCTATTTTACATAAGGGACTTTAGCGTCATCTGAGTCCTCTGATTTAGAAATGGGAAATGGAGCCAATCCACTGAGGTGAGGGCCAACATTTTGTACCTTGAAACTTATTTTATTATAATTGCGTGTGTGTGTGTGTGTGTGTGTGTGTGTGTGTGTGTGTGTGTGTAGTACTGGAGAGTGAATCCATGGCCTTCCACTTTGTAAAAATGCACCCTGCCACTGAGCTACATCTGCAGCCCCAAATTAATCAGATCAAGATTAGAGTGGGATCGCAATGGAAGTTCTGCCAAATATGGTGTGTATACCATGAATTCATTGAATAGTAAAAAATAAAAGTGACAAAATGTTATATCACGTCTGTGTCTTAGAAGGCTCCGTTCTGAAAGTTTTACACTGAGAAACTCTTTTCAGTTATTTAGAAAAATGGAAAATGAAGGCAAAACAGAGAGATAAAAGCAGGGTAAATCTAGCATTCACAGCAATAATATGACATTTTAGTCACAACTGTGCTTTTAGATGTTTTTAAAAGGATGTTACAGGCTAGGTGTGGTGGCACACACCTTTAATCTCAAGACTCCTGGAGGCAGGCAGGTCTTTATAAACTTGAAGACAGCCTGATCTAGATTGTGAGTTTCTAGCCAACCAGGGCTACATTATGAGGCTCTGTCTCAAACAAGCAAACAAACAAACAAAAAACAGAAATCACAGCATTGAATAAAGTAGTGTTTTTTAAAGAATAAATGTATCATTGTTGTTGTTTATATTTTATACAGGTGGGTCTTTTGCATGCATGCATGTCTATGCACCACATGTGTGCCTGAGTGCCCTTGGAGACCAGGAAGGGTGTTGGATCTCCTGGAACCAGAGTTAGAGACAGTTGTAAACTGCCATATGTGTGCTAGGAACTGAACCTGGGTCCTTTGGAAGAGCAGCCAGTGCTGTTAGCTACTAAGCCATCTTTCTAGCTCCTAAACTTTAAGGCTTGGTTTTGTTTATCTAGTTTAGACTGCTGAAAAATACCCAGAATACATTTACTTTTCAGTAAGGACAAAATGATGAGTTTCCAATTGGTGATTGTTGTAATTCCCTGGAAACAGTTAAAATACGTGTCCCTGAGGAAAATCCAACTAGCTTTCTCCTGCTGCAACTCATACCTCACTTGTGTGATCTTGGGGATATGAATGATTTCTCCACACCTGCAAACATCAACTCTCCCAGACTGAGATCATGATCCACAGAGATTTCTCAGTAGTGATTCTAGTGTCCGAGGGGCCAGAAGAGGGCGTCAGATTATCCTGAAACAGGAGTTTACAGGTAATTGTGAGTGACCCTGTGAGTACAAGAAATTGAACCCCAGGTCCTCTGGGGAAAAAAAAAAAACTGCAAGGTGCTCTTAAGAACTGAGCAACCTCTCCAGACCCGTTGTGGCTAGATTTGCAAAACTAATACACTGAGACATTCCAACCTGAAGATGCTGGTAGTAAAATACGTCCACATAAAAACACATGTATGAGAATGCAATAATGAAACCTATTATTATGTATAATTAATACATGCTAATAACGAAAGCAAAGAACAACCACTGAAATATGCTACTCATATTCCATGCATTCCAAAAAGCCTCTCCCAGATCAACAAAGAGGAAAATTAAATAAATGCTCCATATTTGGGAAACTCACATAGCGTGGTATGAAAGACATTTTAACCGGTAACCACCAAGACACCCTCCAAAGCAATGGTGTTCCTTCTCCCATTCCAAAGATTCCCACAAAATCCTACCACAAACTTGGACATGCCACTTCCACGAGATGAACCTGGATGAGAAATGAGAAGTTCCAGCTGCTAGTTCGACTCTACTACTAACCATGAAAACTTTCGGCAAGTCATTCATCCTCACCGTGTCGCAGGGTCCCTGTCCCTAAAACAAGAGTATAGTCTGTACGGGCTCAGCTACAGGGTGATTTTAGAATTCACCTGGGCTACATTTGGCTCACACTGAAATCATCAACAAAGAGATTCTATGACATCATCCCATGCCATTATGTGCAGGACACACAGATGGCAGGCAGGTGGCCCTGCTGGTTGTTGGGCAAAGAACAGAAGAGCAAACACTCTCAGCAGAGGTCAAAAGAAATGCTTCCAGAATCCCGGGGACACCCTTGCACATCACTGCATAACCACAGGGGTGGAGAAGAAACAACAGCAGCTAAAGGAACAGCATGGACTCAATTAGAACCAGAGCCTTGCCTGGAGAAGCCTTGGAAACTGAGAGAGAGAGCAGGCTGCAAACTCAGAGGCTTCCAGAACCTCCAGCCACCCATCAAGCAAGAGACTGCTGGGCCCTCCCAGATCTTTGTAACTTCTGCCAAGAATCGTATCGTTGTTTATAATGTCATATTTTAAGGCTTAGCGTTGTTACCAACCAAATACTATTATTAGCAGAGGTAATTTTAGCTTGGATTCACCAACAGTCAATGCATGTTTCCCTTACATTCAGGAAAAACCCAACGAATAGTTTCTTGACATCCCCAAATGGAAGACTAGACTGAATAAATTATAAATCTATACAATATTTATTACATCTCTTTTCTGGAAATATGCACACAGTAGAATTGTATGACCCCGTTTACCTCAGAGTGTGCCTGTACTTTGAACAGTGGCACAGACTCAAAGGGTACTAGCAAGTAAATCATTAAAATAAATCATTAACAAACAAACAAAACAAACAAACAAACAAACACCTACTTCTTGGATGGACATGCTAGGGAAGAAGTGGTCTAACTTATTCCAAGACACCAAGGAGTCTTTTTAGCTTTGCGTTTGATTTCTGTCTGGAGGAACAGCCCTGAGCAGCCCTGTGCTATGAGGCCTCACCTGGGGTGGGCGTTAAGGTTTTGTTGTGACTGTTTGCAGGTGCTGTTCAAAATTTTATTTTATTATTGTTATTATTATTATTATTATTATTATTATTGGAGATGAATTTGAGCTCTGTGACTTACACCTGGAATGTTAGAATTGGTGCAGCTAGCATTGACCAAGCTAATGGGCATGGTTGATCTTCTTTTTAAATACTTTTCATATTAAACAAAAAGCACCCCTCCAACCCCGGCGCGCTCGCATGAGCAAAAGAAGCTACATCGGTCTGATAGACAGGCATGTTTGCTGTCTTCTAGGCTCAGTGGTCTCCAAGGCTGCCTATGTGACTCTGTAGGTAATATGCGAGAGAACAAAAGAAAAGAGAAACATAGTTTTCTCCCCCTCACCACCACCGGGAGAGGAGCGTGGTGTAATTCCTCAGGGTGCCCTTTCTCCCCAAGGAAGCCCTCAAGCTAGAACTCCTGACCATGCTTGCCCTTACATGCTTTGCCACCACGTGCCAGCTAATGTCACTCGAGCAAGGTGCTGACCTCAAAAAGCATCACTGTACACACAGAATGCATCTACCCCAGGCAGCCGGCAGTATCCGTGTCACCAGGAGGGAGAATTCAGGGAAGCTCGGAACAATTCGGAAGAACACACTGAACAGTCTGTGACCAATCAGCTACTCAGTCAGCTGGGTAAGGAGGCTCATCTGTTCTTTCTAGACTTCTTGTTTGGGTCCGGGTAGGCTCTGCTGTCTGAAACACCTGCTAATTAAAGGCTGGGGACAAGGAGTCTCCATAGACGTCCCTCTCGAGCATAGCTGTTGGCTTCGCTTGGGTGTGGTTTGGCTCCAGTCCTGCTGCCTCTCAGCCGGTTCCAGCTTCTGGCAGGCAGGCAGCTTACATGCATCTGCAAGCCTGCTGGGACCTGGGCCAGCCCAGGTGAACTGCAGGGGTTGCTCATCTCCACTGACAGGGATCCCTCTTGGAAATGCCCTTGCTTCTTCCCGTGGAGTCGGAACACCACAGAGACGCCTGTCTTCCCTAGCCACCCCACGGTTTGCATCAATCCTTCTGCAGTTGATAGGATGCACTCTTCAGAGGGTCCCCAGTTCTGACCTTTTTATTTGCTATAAATTCAAGCACAATCACTTGATTATCAGTTTCTCTTTAGATAAGTAGGTTTTAGTTCAATTCTGAATCATCAGGAAGCCTCTTCCGGTCATTTTGACTGCATTCCCTCCTGAAATGCTGGCTTCCCTGTTTCACATGCTGTGACCTGATGCACAGGTTATTTCACTACTGTAGTATAGAGAGCTTTGTCCCTACAGCCCAAGATCTTTTGAGACTGTAATAATACGGACTTATTCCTCCTTTCTCCTGTTTGTAAACTAGCAGGGTAAAAGGACTCCAGGATTCATCAATAGATAACAACTATTCAAAGACAAAATGAAATAAGGCATCCTTCGGCTGCTTCTAAAGGTACAGTCAACGCACAGGTGGCACATGCCTATAATGCCAGCACTTGGGAAGTTGAGGCAGGAAGATTGATATAAGTTCAAGGCCGGCCTGGCCTTTAGTAGTGAATTCGAGAGTAGCCTGGGCTACACAGCAAGATGGGGGAGGGGATAACTAGAAATAATGGCGGCTGGCAAGATGGCTCAGTGGGAAAGGCACTTGCTGCCAAGCCTGATGACCTAAGTTCAGTTCCTGGGGCCCACGTGGTGAGAGGGCCAAACCAACTGTCACAAGTTGTCCCTTTACTGTCACGTGTGCTCTGTGACACAGTCCTGCTTACGTCCACACAAAAGCAGTGGAATTTTAGGTAATGAAATTGTGGTGCGTTTGGCAGAAGGAAGACAGTGTTTGTACTGGACACTGGAATCTGTGTGTCATTCATCTGCGTGGTAGATATCCAGAACAATATTTAAATTGCTGACTGAATTTCAAACCACCAGCTTGCTTCTAGTCTTTCATCTCTTATTACTGGTCATTTCGTGTCCCAAGAATGCCTAATAAAGATGCAGGGAGTGGAGAGCTAGACAGAAGAAAAAAAAAAAAAAAAAAAAAAAAGCCAATGACACTGGAGAAGAGTCAGGGACCTAATTTCTTATTCTTGGTGCATAAAGAAAGCCAGAACAGCCTGTCCTGGTTCCCTGAGCAAGCCAGACACTGCCAATGTTACTGGACCCCACGGTGCCTGGCAAAAGCTGTGTCCTGCTTAACCTCAGGCTCAGAATCTCCCGGTGACGTCTAGAGCTGCCCCAGGCAGAACTGACTCCATCTGCCCCTACCTTAGGCATTTCAGGTTCCCGTACCATAATACCACAAATCAAGGGGTTTTTAAACAGCCAACATTTATTTCTCCCCGCTGGGGAGGTTTGAAGGCCAAGAACAAGGCCCTAACAAGCCTAGTGCCTGCTGCAGACTTGCTTCTGACTCACAGACAACCCTCTTCTAGCTGGACCCTTGGAAGGCACAAGGGCCACCTAATTTCCAGTGTATCTTATAAGGTCATTGAAGCCGTTCATCTCCTAACACCCTCATATTGGGATGAGGATTTGAACATATGGATTTGGGTGGGTGGGGCACATTCAGTCTACGACACCATCTTAGCCTTACATTGTAACTTGCGTGGTGTTTTCCTTTACTTGGAATTGTGAGCATCACTGAGATGCATGAGAGTTGTTCAAACATTTAAAATTTTAATTAACTAATTAACCAAATTTATTATGGTACTGGAGATTGAGCCTAAGGCTCAATTTTGATAGGTAAGCACCCTATCTCTCTCTCTCTCTCTCTCTCTCTCTCTCTCTCTCTCTCTCTCTCTCTCTCTCACACACACACACACACACACACACACACAAAATACCCCTTCCTCCTAGTTCGTGGCACTTGACTGTGAGAATAATTGAGACATAGAGCACTTAAGCTTTTAAGCAAATTGACAATAGCGCACAGACAAACCCCATGCTTTCAAACTCTCCCATCCCAAGAGTCCAACAACTGACTGTGTGGCAATAAAAGAAAAGCCACCACCCACAAATGAACAGGAAGATCTAGAGGGCAAGAGGGTGGCCTCTGAGCTGATTCTGGGTGAAGAATCCTGGGAGTTACCCAGATGCACTACCTAGACCTTCATTTCCCAGGTTATTCTATGAGAGCCCTCTTAAAGGTAACTCTGAAGTCACTATTCCATCTCCCATAACCATTCGTAGTAGTCCATAGTGATGTCTTCCATAACCATTAGTAGTAATCCATAGTGGCATTTCCCATAACTATTAGTAGTAGTCCATAGTGGCATTTTCCAAAACTATTAGTAGTAATCCATAGTGGTGTTTTCCATAACCCTTAGTAGCAATTCATAACCAATAGTTAATTGAAATTGTTAAAAGTCATTAGTTATTCAACAGAGGGGCTTGAATCGAAAAGTCAGCACGCTCAGTTCAGATCACCAAGAGCTGCCACACGGGGACAGCTTTCCTCTCCGGTATACTAATCGCCCACTGGCTGCCCTGCGCTGTCTGCCGAGGTCTGATGATTCATCACTCAGAGTTACTTTAACTCTGAGATACTAGGTTTATAATCCCTTCTCCTGATTACAGGGGTCCCAGCTTCTACTTGTGTCTGCATCCGTACACCTTGGGTTCCTTATAATCTCCAGTCCTCTTTCTTCTCTTAGTCCAACCGCATGATTTGAGCCTGGGCATCCCAACCCAAATGTGACCCAAGGCCAGCCATTTCACTTCATCCCTAGCCAGCACACTCCGGCCTCCATCCCTCCTCCATTACCCTTGGCTTAGTCGGCCTGCCACTCACCCCCAATTACACATACTTTTTCTTTTTTCTTCTCGTCTGGTGTGCTGTGGGAAGTCCTAACATGGTGTGAGACCATTATGGCTTCAGCCTTCTTAACCATCACTTCTGTCCATCACACCTAGCTGTCACCACCACCACCACCACCACCACCACCACAAGCAAACTTCCCCTGGCATACCTAATTTTGTTATTGGCATGGCTAATTTCTTACTTATAGACCCCTGAAGTCTAGACTGACATCTCTCACCAGGTTTGGTGGTGCAGGCCTATAATCCCAGCTACTCAGGAGGCAGAGGCAGAGGAGAGGAAGTTCAAGGCTGACTATGCCGGGTGCAGACTCAAGGGCAGCCTGTGTACCTCAGTGAGATCCTGTCTCAAAATAAAAACTAAGACAGCAGGAACTATATAGAGCTCAGTGGCAGAGCTGTATAAAAAGGAAGAACCAGTCTCCTCTCTTTGCCTCCCAATTCCCTTAAAAGCTCCCAGTCACTAAAACTTAAAATTTTTTCAGCATATACAAAACCTGTCCTTTCTGACAAGATAAAGCCTGTTCTGGGTAGAATAGCTATTGAGAAAACATGCTGTTTTGTTTTACTTCTACAGACCTGTATCTTGCCCCCAACGACACCAATGGTGACAGTTTCCTAACTGTTCTTGGCCTCAGTTATCTTATTTGATTGGCCAAAATTCAACTCAAAAAACAATCTACTCCAAAGCCTCTGGTAACTCTCATTTGCCAACTGAAGCTCACATTCCTGAGCCTGGCAGTTAGAGCATTCCATGACCTGGCCCTGGTCCTCATCTGTGGGAATCATCCTCTCTTGAAGTCATGCAGGACAAAGGAGAACAAACAGAACACAACACCAGAGCCAAGGATCTCTCTCTCTCTCTCTCTCTCTCTCTCTCTCTCTCTCTCTCTCTCTCTCGCTCTGCATCTATCATCTATCTATCTATCTATCTATCTATCTATCTATCTATCTATCATCTCTATCTTATCTCTGCATCTGTCTCTGTCTGTCTGTCTGTCTCTTTCGTGTGTGTGTGTGTGTGTGTGTGTGTGTGTGTGTGTGTGTGCAGTTTATGTGTTTGACACAAGGTCTCCTTCACATCCTGGGATAGCCTGGGACTTACTAAGCAGCCCAAGTCGTCCTTGAACTTTGAACTCATGGCTGTCCTCCTGCTGCAGCATGCTGGCCTCCATGGGACGTGGGATATCATTTGCTCTTCCTTATGCACTGTAACTTTCTCTTTGTTGAACTTCTGATTCTCCTGCCTCTAGATCCCACGTACTGTGATTCCAGGTATGGGCCACTTATGTCCATATTCTTCACTTTAAAATCATTAAATAGTTCGTGTACAGAAATGTAGATGATAAACAGGAGTTTGCCAAATCTTCATATGTTGTACTTATTTCAGATTTTAAATAAATGCACATGGTACGTGTGTGCAACTTTCTATTGGTTGATCTCCCTGTCTGTACGGTAGACACAGTAGAAACCTTTTTCTGTCCCCAGCGACAGTTACTGTGTACTGAATTAGGTTGTTCATCCCACTACTCTTTTCATTTGAAGACATTATGAAATTATGAATAGGCATCAACATGGAATATTATAAAAACATCATGAAATTGCACAACCACAAATAATATATCCTTTTGTACATTTTTAACCTTTATGCTATTTTCAGCATTTTATAGCCTACTTTCTGTCATTTAATATGCTATTTTATTTTTTCCCACATTAATCATTTTGTAATCTCTATTTGATTTATTTCTCCATATGACCATTTCTCATTGGCTAAATATACCACGATTCCTTTGACTACCCTCTTGTGAATAAATAGAGAGATTGTTTCTAGGTATTCATTTTGACAAACAAACCTGAATGCTCATGTCTTTTTGAGTAGCTGCTCAAAGGGGGCTTCCTTTGTGGTGTCTTTGCCCAAGCTGATCTCTTTACCTGGAATGACTTTCTCTCTGTCTATGAATTTCATCATCTCTGCAGGTACTCTCAGCTGCTAGCTCACCATGTTCTCCAAAGCATTAAGTCACAGCAACACCTTCCTCCATCCATCCTCAGCCAACAGGCAAACCATCTGCATTTCTGTTAGTCAGATGGAGCCTTCAAACACAATCTTGGCCTGTACCTACCTCGGTGTTTCTCTTACATCCCTATCAAGCCATACTTCCTTAGAGAGAAATATTGTGTTGCATGGGATTCAATTCCTTTTCCTCTCTAGTGAGAACACTGAGTAGACATCAATGAATGTCTGTAGAATTCACTTGGGCCTTTCTGTTTTTGCTACAAGTACTGCTTCCCCAGTTAATAATACAGAATCATTAAAGTCAGGAGCTGCTGCGTTTCCATGTGTTGTCATTTGAACCTGGAGGCAAGAAGCTTGGCTCTATCACCAACTCTGTATGCTGCTAGAAACCAGAGTCACTAGGAGTCTCTGGGCTCAATAACCAGGAGTAGATGACTGTACACAGCTGAGTGTGCACAAAGATGAAGAAAAATACCCCCTTTCTTTTCTTTACTGTGAAAGCACCAGTGGTTTGAAAGAAAATGCTCCCCAAAGGGAGTGGCACTATTAGGAGGTATGACTTTGTTGGAGTAGGTGTGGCCTTGTTAGAGGAAGTATGTCACTGTGGGGGTAGGGTTTGAGGTCTGCTTTGCTCAAGCTACACTCAGTGTGGTAGACAGTTCATTTCCTGTTGCTTGTGTATCAAGATCTAGAACTCTCAGCTCCTTCTCCAGCACCATGTCCCACCAAGATGATAATGGACTAAACCTCTGAAACTTTAAGCCACCACCTCAATTAAATGTTTTTCTTTAAGAATTGCCATGGTCATGGTGTCTCTTCTCGGCAATAGAAACCCTAACTGAGACAAGAAAGCTGATGAAAAAGCACATACCAAGAATGTTATCAGAATTTTGTCTGAGGATAGGGGTGTAGGTCAGTGTAAAGCATGTCCTTAGTATGCACAAGATCTCAGGTTTGATCCTCTGCATAAGAAGGGGGGGCTAGAAGGAAGGAAGAGCACAAAAGAAGAACAGGAAGGAAGGGAGGAAGGAAGGGAGGGAAGGAGGGAGGGAGGTAGGAGGGAGGGAGGGAGGAAGTGAGGGAAAAAGGAAGGAAGGAAGGTATGGAAGGAAGGAAGAGAGGGAGGGAGGGAGGGAGGGAGGGAGGAAGGA
>CABHPP010146001.1:0-29099 GCA_902168425.1 Peromyscus attwateri | reverse complement strand
TGTGTCTGTGTGTGCATGTGTGTGTTTGGTTGTGTGTGTGAGTATGTATTTTTTTCTTGTGGTCTTTTTTAGTTTCTTTCTTTTATTCTTTTTTGTTCGTTTGTCCTGCTGTTTCCTTGTTTGTCTCTTTTATTTGCTTGTTTGTTTTCATAAGAGAGAGAAAAGAATTGTGGAATTTGAAGAATAGGGAGGTGGAGAGGATCCAGGAGGAGATGAGGGAAAGGAAACCGTGATTAGAATATATTGTATGAAAACTTTATTTTCAATAAAAAAATTCAGAGCTTACCAGGATCTTTAAGGTAGCTTTAAGTACATAAGTTTTTAAAATCACGGACTCAGTTAATGTCCCAGCTCAAAGAATAAGACTTTTTAAGCATGCCTAATGAAACTTGATGCCTGCTCAACACAAGGGCATCCAGATGAAAAAGGGAAGCAGCTAGCATGTTCGACAGAAGTACTCAATAGTAGATTTTGTTCTAGTTCAAGAATATGTTAATAAATTTTCCTCAACACCTTTGGCCTTCTTTTGCTCCATCCTATTCTATTTCCACAGCCTTCTTCTGGAACACTCCAGAAGACCTAGAATTTAAATCTCAGCTGCTTGCTGTGCCAGACACAGGGTGGAATGGGGTTGTCTTCCCAGTCATTGTAGCTCTCTATTTGCTTTGGCACTTGGACCATCAGCAGACACAGCATCCTGGTGACCTGGACATTATATTCTTGAATAACATATTTCTGGGTTGCTTTCTGAGGTGGTACTTCTGGGCACCTTCACTGAATCCTTCTTTAGCAGTTTTTACCGATGCATCATTTCCAGAAGAAGTACTTGACATTTGCACCTATAGAACAGAGACATTGATTTTAATTTTTAATTTCCTTACCATACAGAAGAATTCTTTCTGGTCCTAGCTACATAATTGCAGACACAGAATGGACCTTTTAAAAGCAGATAATGAACAATCACTCCTGTCTTGAATTAAGTCAACTGCTGTTTTATCACTAGCTTTCTGGGAACTTTTGTTTATTCTTTCAGTTCCAGCTGGACCATTTCCTAGCTCAAAGTGACTTCCTGATAATTTCTTTATTCTCCTGATAAAGTTCTGGCTCATTTCCCCCCCTTTAGACACAGTGACTGAAACTTCCATAACCAGTGACCCCTAAGCCACACTATCTATAATTGGATATTTTCTTCAGCCTCTCTCTCTCTCTCTCTCTCTCTCTCTCTCTCTCTCTCTCTCTCTGGTAAAAGACATCGATTAACCAAATTTACTAAGACCAAGACCACATTGTTTTTTCAACTCAGATTTAAATTAATTTGGAAAAATAAGAAATTAGAAACAAGGAATCTAGAGCTCAACTCGTTTTACATGCAAACTCAATTTCAGTCATGAAACAATTACATAACCCTGATCACAGGAGCTCCGAGTGTGGGTGGGAATCCCCTTTATTTTCTAGCAGCTATAAGAGAGAGGAGGGATTACATGAGCAAGAGATATTGAGACCATGTTTGGAAAAAGCACAGGGACAAATAGCCAAACTAGTGGAAACACAAGAACTGTGAACCAATAGCTGAGGAGCCCCCATGGAAATGGATCAGGCCCTCTGGATAAGTGAGGCAGTTGATTAGCTTGAACTATTTAGGAGGCCCCCAGGCAGTGGGACTGGGACCTGTCCTTAGTACATGAGCTGGATTTTTGGAACCTAGGGCCTATGCTGAGACATTTTGCTCAGCCTTGGTGTAGGGAGGAGGAGACTGGACCTGCCTCAACTGAATCTACCAGACTGAGCTGAATCCCCAGGGGAGACCTTGCCTTGGAGGAAGTGGGAATGGGGGGTGGATTGGAGGGGAAGGCCAGGGAGTGGGAGGAGGGAGGACGGGAGGACAGGGGAATCTGTGGCTGATATGTAAAAATAATTATACACACACACACACACACACACACACACACACACACACACACACACACATATATATATATGAATGACTCGGTAACTAATGACTTAGACCCACAGGTAAGGAATCTATTGATAGTCTAATGCAATGAATGATCAACATTCACTAAAAAAAAAAAAAACACAATGATACCACTCACTTGTTTTTTTAGAATCTTCTCTGCAGCTTCTCTCTGAACGACTAGACTCTTTACTTGTTCCTCTCTAAGGCTTAGGGGCAATGGAGGTTAGTTGATTTCTGTATAGTTGCTCAGAGTCAAGTGCAGAGTGGTGCTTGACTCTGGGAGAAAAAGCAGTTCCCATCCTTCTTTAGTAGATGTGTTCATCTCTCCTTGGACTGCAGTCAAGTTTCGCTTCTGAATCTTGCCTTAGACATTGGGTGTGAGAACTATGAGTGAAGAACCAGCCTACTACCCTTATTTAGCAAAGCTGTGTAAGACACAGGTAACAAGAGTTCAGAGAGATATGCTTGACTATGTAGTCATCGCCTATGTGAGTTGAGGCAGCTTTAAAATCCACCAAGCATCTTCTCATACGAACTTGCCACTCTGTGAGTTTAAGTAACTTTATTTTGGACTGGCAAGAGGGCTCAGAGGGATGGAGCACTTGCTGCTAAAGCTTGATCTCAGTTCCATTCACAGAACCCATGGTAGACAGAGAACTGATTCCTCAAAGTTCCTCTGATCTCCACACATACACCATAACCCTCATGCATCTGCATACACACAACACACCCCTACCAACAACAGCAGCAGCAACAATACTAATTTAAAGCTAAATAGCTTTATTTTATTCTTTGTGTTTAATCTCCATAACACCACTGGACCCTGAACTATGAAGAGTTACATCCCATATGTCTATTTTGTATATTTGTTTTGAGATAGTCTTGTTATAGCTCAAGCTAGCCCTGAATTCACTAGGTAGTGTATGCTAGCCTCAAACTTACAACCTGCCTACCTCTGTGTATGTATATATATATATATATATATATATAATATTAATATATATTATATATAATACATATATAATTCAAAATTCAAAATATAATTACATATTTACTCCTTCCTTTTCTTCCATCCTACCCCTCTCTATACCCTTGCTCCCTCTAAAATTCATGGCCTCTTTTTCTTAATTGTTATTATTACATACATGTATAAGTGCACACACACAAACATATACATATATATATATATATATATATATATATACACACACAATCTGTATAGTCTGTTTAGTGTTGCTTGTGTGTATGTGATTTAAGAGATAATCACTTGAAACTGGATAACCAATTAGGAGGCTCATCCCTGAGGAGGACTAATTCTGTCTGTAACAACATCAAACCAGCTTCACTCTGCCTTTACCTTTTCCCCTATGATTTAGCTCTAGCTTCATGGACAGCCTCTCCCTCCTCTGATCCCTTCACTTGTTCCCTAACGGTCTCCAAAGTCGATCATATTTTTCCATTAAAAATAAATTTGATACGCTTTTGTTAAAGGGCAAAAATGTGAGGGAGACTATGGGGTAAAATGAAACCAATGTGTCATTTAGTGTTATTACATTGAGTTAGACTATATTACATAATACAATACAACTACATATACTATACTATATTGTGAATATGATATAATATTGTATTTTGTATTGTGTGAAGGATATCTACTAAAATACATGTTTGCCACATTTGGAATGTTCTGACTTCCTTTAAGTTCTATTTTAGCGTAATTATTGTCTTGTGGGTTTTATAAACTTATATATATATATATATTGTGTGTGTGTGTGTGTGTGTGTGTGTGTGTACATGTACCATGGTTCAGGAATGGAGGTCAGAGGACAACCTTAGGGGGTTGGTTCTCTCCTTCCACCACGTGGGCCCCATGGATTGAACTTAGGTTGTCACTATTAACAGCAAGATCCTTTACCTTCTGAGCCATCATGCTGGCTTAGGTTTATGTTTTTATATTTGACATTTCCACAATTAGCTACCTCAGACTTTAATACATGCAATCACAACTCACTAATATTGAAAAGAATGCTTGCTAGAAGGTAAACAACTGTTTCTGGTCATTCTCCTGTTAATTGTAGTTTTCTTATTATTATGAATAAATTTAAACATATTTAAACCATTAAAAACCACTTTTTAATACTACAGTATCACTCAATTCCTGCATATAAAATAAAATCAAGGCTTGATTTATTTAGTAAAATTATACTAAAACTGATGCTACTAATGAGATTGGCCTTATGAGAAGGCAGAAGTATACATTCCATAACTACATCATCCTAAATATCTCATTCAGGGCTGGGCATGACTGCCCTAAGTTTTTATTAGGTTATGAGATATTTTCCTTCATGTTCATATAATCTCCTTAATTATTGTCTTATTGATTTTGTTTTTTACTTAGACCCATGAACTTACCGTATTTTGGTATGAGGAAAAAGCATGTAGGGTCTTGTTTTTGGTTCTATTTGACATAGCATAACTGGTCGATGAAAACCCATTCTGTAACTTTGTGTTAACAGAGTTCTGAAAGCTTTGTGTTATATGGTTGATTTTTTTGTCTGTCCAATGCGTAGTGGGAAGTATTAGTCATTTTTGTTTTTGTCATTGTTTATTCCCTCCTTGAAGAAATGATTGACAGATGCAAACTTGGAGAGTTCACCACAGGTGCTCTCTCCAGTTTACTTAAAAAAAAATACTCAAAATAAGATGGGCTTTAGATCTGATGCTCTAAAGAATCCCACTGTTCACATCTTTTTTCTTGCCCAGGTGTGGCCTTGTAAGGCAGACATATTTTGTTTGGTTCTTTGATCTTCCTTTTCATCCAGGCTGCAGAACAGGAAGTTTGTTTTATTTTCTATTTTCCACAATTCTCACACAAGCATATCATAAAGGAGCACTTCATGGTGTTTCAGTTTTTTACAATAGTACAATGGCTCACTCATATTTCAATTCTATAGTAATTTACTCAACACCCAATAGCTTTGGTGTAAAATTTTCTTCCATACATTTCCGAAGTTTAAAGTGGTTATAGTCTCAGTGTCTGTTTGCCACATAAATGTTCATTGCTTCAAAGTAGTACAGCTGATTGTGCTTAGGGGAAATCTCAGCACCCTTTCCAAATAGACTCTGTCACTGAAAGTGCTCAGAAATTTTGTCCTTTATTTTAGATAGTGCAACCATTGCAATCAATTGTTAATGATGACTCATCATAGGATGCAGACCCCTGGGGCATTTATAGTTATGATGTGGAGAAACTATGTGTGATTGATGGTAACATGCATCTAAACACACATTTTCCTTTTGAAAGGCAATACAAAAGTCATTTGAGCAAAGTAGCACAAAGTGGAAATAACTCGAGTGTTTGTCAACAGATGAGTGAACTTTTAAAATGTGGAATGTCCATAGTCTGGGATATTATTCAATTATAAAAATGGAACAGAGGGGTTTGGGAGATGGCTAGGTTGGTAAAGTGATTGCTGCACAAACATAATTTGACCCTGTGAGCCCATGAAAACACACTTTGGAGTGGTGGTGCATGCCTGTTATCCCTGCAGTGGGGAGGAAGGCAGGAAAACCCCCCAGGGCTCGCTGGCTATCCAATCTTACCCAATTGGTAAGCCCTAGGCAATGAGATATCCATCTCAAAGAGACAGAATTCCTGAGGATGGCATTCAGAGTGGTCCTCCCACCTCCACATTCAGTCCTATACATGTGAACAGGCATCTGGACATACAGAACACCCACACCCACACAAGTGTATTCTTTTAAAGGATGAATTAGAGTCCTGGTACATTCTCTACAATGATTGAACCTGAAAACATTATACTAGGTAAAGACAAAGAAGACAAAAATTGAATAATTTCATTTACATAAAGATATTGCCATGAGGAATTATGTAGGTCAAGAAAGTGTTAGAAGTATACCATGCCTGCAGCTAGTTCAAAGGGGCCACGGGGAGTATTTCAATTGTTGCAGAGTGTATGCTTAAGATGATAAAAACATATTGGTGATAGATCATGATGATGGTTTCACAACAGTATGATTTGAACCTGTGCATTATATATTTTGTGGTAAAAGTAGAAAATTATATTGCATAGAGTTTATAATAATGTGAATACCCTGGTAACATAATATGCCCCAAACCATGATAACAAAATCAAGGATTTGTTTTTAAGACAGGATCACTAACTGGTCTTGAACTTGCTAATCTAGCACCAACCGTACAATGCCCCTGCCTTAACCTTGCAAGTTGTGGGTTTACAGACATGAGCTTTCAGCATTTTATTTTTGCCAGGATTTGTGGATTTGACAATGCTTTAAACATGCTAGAGAAGTGCTCTTCCATTGAGCTTCATCCCCAGCTTCTGATTGGGTTCGTGCATGTGTGCATGCGTGCATGTGTGTGTGTGTGTGTGTGTGTGTGTGTGTGTGTTTATGATGTGTGGTATATATGTGTGTATGTGTGAGAGTAGATACACGCATGCCATTGCATGCTTGTGGAAACCAGAGGACCATCGCAGGTGCCAGTCCTTTTCTTCCACCTACTTTGAGACAGATGTTTGTCATTGTGCATGCCAGGCTGGCTGCCTATGTGCTTCAGGGCATTTTCCTGTCCCAAGGTCACAGCATCTTGCTACAGGAACATTAGCATTATAGGCATGTGCTACTGTGCTCAGCTCTTTGGATTCTAGGGATCTGAACTTAGGTCCTCAGGCTTGCATGGCAAGCACTTTTAGCTACTTAGCCACCTCCTCAGCCCTGATTATACACTTTAGACATGTAAATTTTATCTCAATCAACTGTTTTTTAAAGTCATTTGGAAGTTGAAAAGTGGAAGCATATAAACCCTCCACCTCTTGTTACCCCTTCACTAAAGTAAAATAAGAAATAATAATAATCACAAACAGAGAGTGATGTTGTTGTATTCCCTATGAACACCTTAGGAGTCTGGATGGACTCTGAGAACTGTATGTAAATCAGTACGTACTCAAAATTCTAGGCTGCCTGATCAGGGTGCAAGGATCTATAAACGTTCATATTAATACTTTTATTGAAACTCTTGCTCAATGCATGCTGCTTAACTCTCTGCTTTAGCAGAGCTGGCCCCGTTTCCAGAATGCATTTAGGTGTCTGTGACGAATCACTCATTTCCCTCCTCCTCCTTCATCTAGGGACTTTGCAGATTGCAAGAATTGCTTTGTGCTCTGAAGGGCCTTTGGGTCTGTGAGCAGCATGACTTTGCCAAGATGTCCAGCCTGCCAAATCTGCAGCTGCCAAAAGACTAGCCTGGGTTCTTCATATGATGAAAGTACAAAAAAGGGCCATGTGCTTGGCAGACCTGGCCAATTCCCTCTGCTTCATAGGGAGAATAAATCTCCGAAGAAGTCCGAGAGAGAGCTACCATCTGGTCGGTCTCCTGCCTTTCTCCGTGTCGCCTCCAATCCAGATTGCCAAGTGTCAAGAGGGCTTCCTGTGCTGGACAAAGCTGGGCGTCAGTGTTTGGTGCCAAATGCTGAACTCAGAAGAGACTCTAATGAGGTGGGAATCTGCAGGCTAGCTTCAACCTGTGCTCCTACCAGAGCCATTGGCTGGCTCAAGGGCGGGTCAACATTTCAGCAATGCAAACTGGAGCAAATTAATAGCCTGCCTTATTGTTGTGGACTACCTAGTAACTTCCTGAAGATGCTACAGTACATCCAGCTGAGAAAGAAACTATCCAATAGCAGCATCACTAACTTCACTGGGCACCTTAGATGACTGGAAGCTGACACCACTGGAAGATTTTTTCAGTGCAGAAGCTGTGAGGCAATTTTGGCTCACTGCTCAGATCTTCAGTCCTAACAGCCAACTTCATCTCTCTTTTCCTTTGCAGTTTCTCTTGCTATTAAAAGTTCAGAACAAATGCTACTACAGACCTTACATGCTGATTGCTCCCTTAGACTGGCCTGTGATCTGCTTGGCTAAAATTAGTTAGTGGTTATTCATTGACACTTTGCTTTTAACGGGTGAAGTGCAGAGTAATGAATAATCTCAAAATATTCAATTATAATAGTAGTTCAGCTATTTTATGAAGATTAGCAACCAGTCTCCAACTGAAAGCTCTTCTGTAAGTTCTTTGGAGCAGTACCATATCTGCACATAGTTTTCCTCTAAACCAGATTCACCCACATGACATTCTAAAATCCAGCCTCAAGTTGACAGTTGCCTGTAAGATGCTTATCCTAGGGAGGCCCTGCTGATTTTCCTTCAAAAGAAACAAGTCAATCCTCCTTCTCCCCCCCCCCCCCCCCCCCCCCCCCCGTCTTCTCTCATTATTCTGTAATGTTTTACTTCCTTCACATGCTGGCCACCACCCACTCTCTAAGACACTTGCCTCTTTTCCACCCTCTCCATTTAGCTGGGCATAGTGTTTCCATGGTTACTATGACCTCTATCTGTGACTATCACATAGATGAATCAGAAGTTTTTCTCCTCTTCACATTTTTTGCCTCTATACTGCTATGTTAAATATCTCCAAAAGTTGTTTTTACTGTCTCTGAACAAAAAAAAAAAGAGAGAATGAAATAATGAACTAGGAAAATCTATATTGGCCTCATATTCTATACAGTAAAATGAAAATGTACAAGTGTGCTCACAGAATCCACTGTGCATGAAGCTATTTACTTAGACTAATGTTGTCTCTCCTTGGAGATGTCCCATCTCCTTAGTAAGTTGCCCCACTCCTCTTAGTATTAATTTTTGTTTGCTCAGTTGTTTGTTTTGGACAAGACCTCACTTACCCATCCTAAGCCCTGTAAAGACTACTAAGTCCCTATAAGATTGAAAACATGTATTTTTTGGAACTTTATCCTTAAATTTTTAATTTAGTTTTTTTTTTTGTATTTTTATGTGTATACAGCCTGGTTTAAGAATAACCTCTGTGACAGTATCTACATCTTAGCTTCCTTGTGATGCACTACAGGCATTCATATTAATTGCAAAAAAATTGTTGTGAGGTCCCTGAAATGCTACAGCCAGCAGAGAATCAATCTGAGTGAGGCAAGAAGGAAATCTGGTTCAACATGACTGAGTTAGCTGGTGCTGATTCAAACTTCTAGAGTCTGACTCTGAGCAGTTTATTTTTCACATATTTAAACACAATAAAACTTTGGGAAAAGTTACCTTGTGACAATTATCACAAATCTTAAGGCATGACTGCATCTAAACTCTGTTGCAAAGTACGTGTCTTTTACAAATTACTTGTGGCCTTTTCCATAAGAATGGGTTCTATATCAGGATAAGGGTCTAGGGTAGAAGAATCTGGAATAAGCATAATGGTATGGACTCTTTTGCAAAGTACAGGAGACCTCTTTCATGAGAATGTGTCCTGTTGACTAAGAAACTATGCTCAGAAGTCTGGGATAAACATAATAAATAGCCTGGGGGATTTGGGTGAAGCCTGACTTTATAGATAACAAAAGATCACCAGGTTATTAACTGTATCTAATCGCAGCTTTTGGGGCAGAAAACAGGTGCAAATCACGTCCGTTAAAGAGAAAAGCTTGTGAGTTTCATGTTCCTGTTTTTTCCATGGGATGGTCCTTCTGTACACTGTGAATATGTGTTGTTCTCATTGGTTGATAATAAAGGTGTTTGGCCAATGGCGAGACAAGATAAGGTTAGGTGGTATAACCAAACTAAGGAAGGGAAGAGAAGGGTACAGTCTGGCAGATGCAAGCCAGCTGCCCAAGGAGCAAGATGCCAAAGGACTGGTAAGCCATGGGCCACCTGGTGATGCATAGATGAATAGAAAAGGGTTAATTTAAATGGAAGAGCTAGTTAATAATAAGCCTGAGCCATTGGCCAAGCATTTATAATTAATATAAGCCTCTGAGTGATTATTTAGAAGCAATTGAAGGACAGGTGGGACAGAGAAAAGCCTCCATTTACAGTTTTCCCTAATGCTAGCTGTAAACATGAGGACTTTATGCCCTCAACAAATGATTTTTATAGTGTGTGTGTGTGTGTGTGTGTGTGTGTGTGTGTGTGTGTGTGTACCTGTGTGAAGGGGTCGGTGCATATTGCCATGGTACGTGTGTGGAGGTCAGAGGACAACTTCTTGGTTGAAAGCACCTTTACCTGCTAAGCCATCATGCTGGTCACAGATCAACATTTTATTTACATCCTGTGTTATGCTGGGCTTAGGGCTGCTGAGAGTTAGTAAGACACTCCCCCTACTTGCCTTGAAATTAGAGTTTAAGAGAAAAGAAAGTAATGAGCTGTTGGGGCTACATTAATCCATAAATGAAATCTTTAGTCTCATGAAATGCTCACTTTGCCCAACAAGCCCCACCTCTTAATACCACAGAGAGGATAAGTTTCAGCATGAGTTTTGAAGGGGACACATCCAAACCACAGCAGTGGCTACGCCTGGTTGCAGCAGTCCAGAAAAGTTTATGAGGAAATAATATTTGAACTGAAATATGAAGGGTAATCACTAAAAGGCTATTCACTGGTATTACTTCTCAAATAAGTACATTGCAGAACTGACTATTCTAAAAAAGCCCACAAAGGTCATAGGAGGATCTAGCGATGGAACCACTTTAGTTATGGCCTCTTCAGCATAGAAGGGAACAGCAAAGCTTTGGCTTCATTGCCAGCTTCTCTAAACTCTTCCTCAAGAGTTCTATTATGTGGACCTCTTTTAGGTTATATATTAATTACTTTTCTTCTCTCTGTAACAAAATATCCTACCAAAGCAAAGGAAAGGGTTAAGAAGAGGCACAGGGAAGGTATGGTGATGGGAACAGGAGGTGGCTGGTCACATGGTGTTCATAGTCAGGAAACAGAGAGTGGACAGGCAGTGGGACAGAGTTACAAAAGTCAAGGCTCATCCCCAGTGACCCACTTCTTCAAGTGAGGCTTCACCTCCTAAATGTTCCAGAACCTTTGGAAATAGTTCCCCCAGCTGGGGACCAAGTGTGTCGAAGCACACAAGCCCAGAGGGGACATTTCACATTCTAACCACAGCAGTTTAGAAAAGTGTTTTTTAAAAGAATTCTCTACATTGAAATGAGCAGACTCAATTCTGACCAGAATGAGAAACAGAATTGGAATCCTGTGTAAAGCAGACAAAGGAAGAAAGGAGCGATGGGATCTGAAACCTAAAGCAGAAAGCCCAACTAAGACCAGAATCAGTAGACTGAAGACTGGTGGAGTCCACAGCTGAGTTCACAGTTGGGTCACTTAGAATGAATCTGTTCTGTGATGCAGACACCTGACCAACTGATGGCTGAAAGACAGAACACATAGGCCCTGGAGTTTTCCAGACCAGTTCTTACATCAGGTCAACCATTTTTGCTACCTTCATAGGACTTGCTTTGTTGCCAAAGGGTTTATAAGTATCATGAAAGTTAATTGATATATAAGCCCTTTCTGATAAGGTTTATATAAGATAAGGTTTTCAAAAAAATCTATTTTTTGATTATATCCTTCTTTGTGTGTTACAATAGCTTTCAAGACTTCCCTTATATGATATATTTAATTAAATATGATTTCAAATAACATTAGTGTGTACATATAAATAGCTGTGGATATTATATGAAGACTCATGAAGATTTAAATAAAGGAAGAAAAGACATTTGCAGGGTTTTTTCCTAAATTGTGTGAAAATTCCATGATAATTAGAGGCAAAGTACCCATTACAATTAGAAAAAGAGCACAGGGGGATGAGGAAGGAGCTACTGATAGCCACTCATGCAAGATTAAGTGATGTGACCTTCCCCAGTACCCACCTTGCCCCGTATGAACTTTCTGAAAAGGATAAATTTGACTTGAAGTAAACACAGACATAATGACTTTAGACAGATCACTGATGTCTCACGTGGATGTCTGAGACGAGAAGTATCTGTAGACTTGAATGTAAGTGTGGCCAAAGCTCTGAAAAGAGTATGGTTGCCATTGCACCCAACTCTCTGAGATGACTGCAGTGCAATGCTTCTCAGAACTAGTTGAAGAAGGTGTAGTCTTATTTTTAAATGAGATCTATATGAAACTCAGGGGGAAAAACAGATTTTAAAAAGAGAGTTGTTCTGACTGATGCTGGTTATTAAACTCAATGGCTGGCTTTTATTTATTTGTTTTTTAATATTTACGTGTGTGTGTGTGTGTGTGTGTGTGTGTGTGTGTGTGTGTGTGTGTTTGGGTGTCTATGTCTGTTTGTGTGAATACATACGTGGAGGTCGGGGACAGCCTATGGGGGTGATTTTTCCCTGCCAGAATGTGGGTCCTGGGTATCGAACAGAACAAATAGCTCTCCTGACTCAGCTGATTTCTGTGAGGGCACTGCTGCTCCTTGAGCTCTCTGATCACCAACATGCAAGTTCCCGGAAGTCTGAAGCTGAGTCAGCTGAAACCTTTATGACAAGGCCTGCAGATTCATGTCTAGAGTCCACAGCAGATAAACAAGAAGGCTGACGATATCAGAATGGTATTCTTGCCAGAGCTGTTGACCCAAGGAGGTCAAAACAGACACACGAGAGGACTGAGTTCAGCTGGACCTAAACAGCGGACAGTGGGGCTTCATATGACTGCCACTATGAAAAAGAAGCAGTTTTTAAAAAGTGAATGAAAATTCAGTTATAATTCAGTGAAAAATTTCATAATTACTAGAGCTTCATGTTTCTTCTTACACATCTTAAAATGCTTTGTTTTATAGCTTTGTGCCAGTCATAACATTCCCAGACAAAGGGATTGTATTCAGTTTAATAGAAGGACAAAAAAACTGTAGCAAAGGGGACACTTTGCACAGCCTTGATGCAGGGGAAGGGCTTGGACCTGCTTCAACTGAATGTACCAGGCTTTGCTGACTCCCCATGGGAGGTCTTACCTTTTTGGAGAAGGGAATTGGGGGTGGGTGCAGGGGAAGGCTGAGGGGGCAGTGGGAGGAGGGAAGAGAGTGGCATCTGTGGTTGGTATGTAAAATGAATAAAAAATAAAAAATTTCTTAATAAAAAACCTGTAGCAAAATTCAACATTAGACATCATACAATATTTTATCAACAATTAAGAATCTAACATAAAGAAGAGATAAAACTTTGATGTGTTAGGAATTTATTTTTAATGAAGAGAAGTTTCAGCCTTTTCAAATAAACAGGTATAAATCAGTTGACCATCAATTATGAATGCCAATACATGAACCAATGCAAGTATAAACTCAGACCTGTGGAGTAGGTGTTATCCTTTCATTATACAAAACAGGAAATCATGGAAGAGTATTTTCTTATGAATTTTTTTTTAACTTTTTTTGTCTGTCATTTTAATGAGTTGAAAATAGGGGCCCAAGTTAACAAAGCTTTATCCATTATTTTTTATGTATGTTTTATATGGCAGATGTTCATTTCTTCCATGTAAATTAGAATTTTAGAGCAAAATTGTGAGGTGTCCTATTTGTGTTCCACTGTCTTTGCTTTTGGTTAAGCCTGGGCTCACACTAGGGTGGGTGTTTAGGAAGCTGTGCTCTCCTCTGTCCATCTCTCATCACTTTCCAACGGAGGACTGGTGAGGTTTAGATGGGATTACAGGTGTCTTTATTTTAATTGTTTCATGAGCCTTCTAAGCCTTAGGCAAATCTTTGAGGACATTTATGCCCAGTGTTGGCAAAGCCTGCTGACATTTGTGACATTGAATCATGGCTTGCTTACCCCTTGGTGGGCCTTTTGATCTTAGTATTAGCTGCTACTTCAGTCCCAGATCCAAAATAAATATTTATGAGCTAGACTTGAGTCTAACCCATCAAGGTCCAAGATCAGCCAAGCCACAGCCTAAAGCAAAGCTCTCTACCAGAACCCACCCACTCTGAGTGAACAGAACCTGTAGTCCTGTAGGCTTACAGACACAGGAGTGAGAGTGAGCTGTTCTACATCACTTTGTTTTGAGCATGTGCTAATCACTTTACTTTCATTCTAATAAGTACTTGAAATGATCAACTTATAAAGAAAAAGAGTTTATGTAGACGTACTGTTTTATGGGTTCTGGTGTACTGTGAGACCTGTGACAAGATGGTACACCATGTCAGAGAAAACGTGTTAGAGTAAATCTACTTGCCACATAAACAGAGAGAAAAGAAATAAAAAAAAAAAAAAAGGAAAGAAGAGAGAATAGGACCAGCGCTGGGCTTCCACAGTCTCTGTTGAGGGTGTGACTCTGTGTTCTCACAATGATGAAAAGACTTCTCACTAGCCCTACCTCTTAGAGTTTCCACTATCTTATAATGGTTCAGAGCTGGGGTCAGATCAATTTCACTTGGGGCATTGCAGATTTGAATTATAATAGAGAGGTGGCTACTCAACATTATTAAGGCAATTGCCAGTCAATACTGAAGCTATCTCATCTTGCTGTGTCTTCCTTCTAAGCAGACCAGAAGAGAGAGTGTTCAATCAACAGACACTTTGCTTCAAACAAGCTAAAAAAAATTGGCTGTAGTTACATCATTGAGGAACACTTCTATCATCCTGATGGTTGTACTTAATGCTAAAAGGAGATTCATTACAGGCATCAAGGGCTTTGTTCTTCATAAAATATAGACTCCAGAATTTTCCAAAGAAATAATTAGATGGAGTAACTAAAACCATACTGAGGATCAGATGCAAACCTAACTTGTGATCAGAATTGTCAGATTTTTGCCCCATTAGAAGACGTTGATCCATTGTCCTGGTGGGTTTTTCATCTGGATTATTACATTCTGACAACAGTCTGTTCAGATCATTGATCTCCCTGTCAGGTGATAGATGACATAGAGCTTTCACTGCCATACAAAGGCACCTCATTATTGAAATGAAAAATGCAGACAATAAGCTGTGAATTAAAAGAAGAAAGGAATCTTTGGATTGCAATCCACCCCCACCATTTTTCTTTCTATATCTGCAGCTTTGGATTGGGCACTCAGTCATGTTCGTGTTCTTGTGATCTCCCAGGGGCAACATCTGCTCCATCTGCATCGCAGCACTGGCATGAGGATTCTGTGAGCTAATGGTATGAAGCTGCAAAGAGCTATACATATGTGACAGTGGAGCAGATGTTAGGAGGCGATGCATCATACCATCAGTGATTGTCAGCTTTGAAGCCATGTGGACCTGGGTACTGACTCCAGCTCCATTGACTGGATGTATGGCCTTTAACATGTTATTTTGCTACCACTCAGTTTTCCTGGAAAAAATGGGTAGTAGTTTCTATCTTAGAGCTGTGAGAACTAAATGAGATAAAGAAAAATAATGTGTGTGTTGTTGTTGTTGTTGGTGGTGCACTAGAGACACAAAGAATCCTCTTATACAAGAATGAAGACCTGAGTTCAGAGCCCATGAAAAAGCCAGACCCATTCAATAGATCTGTAATCTCTGTAATCAATGTGCTCCTTGAAGGAAGGTGAGAGATAGAGATGAAGAAAACCCAGAAGTTTGCAGCTAGTTAGCCTGGTGTATGCGGTGGTAACCAGCAAGGAGAGGTGGAAAGTGAGGACCAACATCTAACGTTGTCCTCATCGCCACATGTATGCCAGGACACACACACACAGGGGGACGGGAGTTGGGTGATAAAAATAAAAATAAATGTTTAATTTAGGGCAGTGTCTAGCAAAGAGAAAGGGCTCAAAAGCATGGAAGATGGTTTGATTCTCATGGTTTAGTTTTCAGCACTTGCTGATGTAATGGAAATTGTTATAGGCATTGACTCCCATCACACTATCCACTGTTCCACGGAGAAAGTGCACAAATCTACTGATCTCCGTGGCCTTTTCCTGCAGTTATTGAAAGCTCCTTATCCTCATTCCTCTCTCTTGCTATTGATGAAGGATACTGGCTTCCAAACTAGTTTCAACTAGCTGCCCTTCTCTTATGACTCCTTCACTTGGTAGAATCTCCAGTATTTCCTTCTCTATGATATCATCTGGAGTACGTGGAGTTTAGGAAGATCATCATGCCTGTTTGTCCTATGGTTGGTATAGGAAAACAGAAAACACTTCATAAGTGTGAGTTCTCTGTGGGCCATAGTTTTCCTTGTTCTCTATCAGTGCTTGAGGATTTTTTTTGAGTGATTTTTTTTAAATCACTTAAGAATCCCAGCTGTGTTATAGTTTAGATGTAAAGTGCTCTCCCATCAAACAATTACACATTAAAGACTTGGTCCCCAGGTTGGGTGCGGGGGCTGGTTCAGTCACTGAGAGGTATTCAGATCATGAGATCTTTGAAACAAGAAATGAGCTGATCCACAAATACAGTTGCAATTTGGAAACTTTTCAGAATTAAAGCATAATTGGAAATAATAGATTGTTATCAATGAATTACAGAGAGCTATGTCGTACCTTGAGCCCATTTTTGCCTATCTCCCTGCTTCTTGACTCCCATGGGATAAGCCACCTAGTTCATGCGTTCATATCATCATGACATTCCGTTTCTCCTCAGGCTTAGAAGAATGGTTTTAGCCGGCCAGCACTGAACCCTCTGGAAACGAGAGCCAAATCAGCCAGTTCTCCTTCGAAATTACTCCTCTCAGGTTTTTGTCCTAGTGACGAAAAACTCACCAACAGAAGTCACCTAATAGCTGTGTTCAGTTTATAAGCGAGCTGTTTCCTGATTTATGATAGATTCTCTAGAATTTGATTATGACATTTAAAGTATTTAGTTTCAGGGATAGAGATATAGTTAGAAGAGCACTTGTGGCTCTTCCAGAGGACCCAGGTTCAATTCTCAGCACCCACATGGCAACTCACAACCATCTGTAACTCTGGCTCTGGGGGAGCCAGTGCCCTCTTCTGTCTGATCTCCAAGAGCATCAAGCACACATGTTGTTTACACACATACATGCTGGCAGGCAAAACACTCACATGTAAAATAAATAAATCTAATAAAAGTTAAATATTTAGTTTCAACTCAGTTAAACACCATTCCATTCCCGTTGTAGAAATGTCAGAAAATGTATATTGCGAGAAAAATCAAATATCAAACGTAAGCCTCCTATGGATGGATATTGACCTTTACATATTTTGATATATTTCACTCCAAGTGGGTTTGTTTTTCTTGCTTGAGGAAACTTGTGTATATTTATGGTGGACGAAACAGTGACATATATTCAGCTTTCAAAATGTCCAACTCGAGCTAATTGACACATGCATTACCTCACCTATTTTTTTTTTGTGATGAGAACACTGAAAATCTAATCTCTTAGTAATTTTAAAATATACAATCTGCTGTTATTTACTTGTATTTCACCATGCTGTGAAATAAATCTCTTAAACTTTGTCTACCTGAAGCAAATCTTTTGCCCAATATTCTCCCAACCCCATCTAGTCTTTGGTAACAATGATTCTTCAGAGTTTAACTTTTTAAAAATTTAATGTTAGGTCATGTAACATATGTCTTCCTCTGCTTGGCTTGTTTCATGTAACATGATGTCTCTGGGTTATCCACTTTGCTACAAAGGATTAAGATTGTTCTTCAAGGTGGGATGGGATTCCATTGCATATATGCACCAGACTTTCATTATCTATTCACTCATTTATAGATACTCAATCTTACTCCATATCTTGGCTGTTGTGACTAGCATCGCAATAAACATGAGGGGTGGAACAGATATCTTTATCAGGTAGTGATTTTATTTTGGGCTTATACCCAAAACAGGAACTGCTGGACCATAAAGCAGTTAGTTTTATTTTATTTTGAGGGACTTCTGTAGTATTTTCTACAATAGGTATACTGATTTCTAGTTGTTTGGGTTGGTAGACATCTTAACTGAATCTTTTACAAGTGGAGATTTTTCTGCTTTTCTGACAGAAGGCTGGTTTTCAGTAAAGATATGTGAGCTTCACAAATCTTTCAACATTGAGAGAACACTGAAAACTTTGGCTTTGGTGTTTTCCAAGCCCACAGTAACTGGGCTGGCTTTCTAAGGCACCGAGAAGGCATACTTAAAGTACAATGCCGACAAACACTTGCTGTCTTAAAAACAAGTGTCCAGACCTCAGCTGTTTTGCTCAACCTTGAGACAAGTCTCGACAAATTGAATTTGCAGTTACTCCCAGTGTCACCAAGAAGAGAAGAATACACTGCTCATGACAGTAGCCAAAGCACCTTATTTGGGTTTGTTTTTTCCGAGTGTCTTCCATTTGGGATTTACAAAGCCCACATGAGCTCTAAAAATGCCACAGATTCCTGCCTATGGCACCTGAGATGGAAAAATAGCACCACAGTGGAAGGCAGTGACCTCGCTGACAGACTTACATATATTAATCCCATCGCTCTGGTAGAGAGATGGAAAATCATTATTGAATAAGACTCTTTCATCAACCCAAATATTTTCTAATGCTCCAAGGTCCACACCAGGCTTCCTTCTTCTTTACACATCTGCTTCTCTCTTTGAACCCTGACATTAATCTGAAGGTTGCATGCAGCTGCAGAGTTCTAAGTAATTAGTTCTTTCCATTATATATTACAACTGATAGAGAAGAGTTGGAAAACACTCAGAACTGGGATTTGCATAAACTCTGGGCAGTTAGGAGACTTTTCCAAACTTCAGATCAGTCCTCTGGAAATGCTTGCACAGCTTCCAGCCTCTTCCTGGAATCCCTTACATTTCATGTCTCTTAGAGAATTTTCCCTTTAGTCTGCTTCCCTGCATTTTTATACTTAATTGCTGGCAGCTCTTTATGATCCTCTCTGGGACATTTCAAAGACGATCAACTTGAAGGATGTGACCCTGAGCCCTGATGAGTACGCTAGCAAAGCCTTAGCCAGGTTTCCTACATCCAACCATGGGGGTTTTGACTGCATTTCTTTCAAAGCGTTAGGCATTTGGGGATACCCCTACAACAGGGTTTTCAAAGTTATCTCCCAAGGAGAGATAAAATTGACTACCTTATTTATCCACCCACCAGCCATCCACCCATCATTGCTGGTGGCAATAGGAGTCATGAATAAAGATTTCCTAACTTAGGAAGATAGTCATACCTAGAGAGAGTGCCACAGACCCCATAAGAAAAGTCTCTAGGTATTCTCATTTAAGTTCAATTTTTTTGTGCCCACTGAGGGAAGAAGAGGCCAAGAAAGAGATGAGGTGAAATTCTCACATCCAGAGGAAACAGAAGCTGGACCAAGCAGAAATAAGAGAGTCTAGGATGGGAGAGTGTTGTAAGCAAACTGCAACATTCCTTTCGAGTCAATGCAAGCCAGCTAGAGTTTGCCCAGAAATACCACCCAGGTGGCCATCATTTCCCAAACCCAGTTTCATGTACACAGTTTGAAAAGGAAACTTCTATTTTTTCAACAGCTTTCCTATTTAATTTGTAGGTGGTGAAAAGATATTGCATGGTTTGGTTGTTAATTTTTGCAGATGACTGCCCTTCTCAAAAGTGAGTGAACGAAAGAACCAATGGCAAAGCATCAACCGAGTGGGATTTTTCAGGTGTATTTGGTGGAGCTGGCACTGGGATCCTTTCCTGTCTCCTGCATTCTGTCCTTATTGGGAGTAGATTTGGCTCCATTGATAACTGTCGTGGCTTGGAGATTTTGGTTCTATAGCTGTGTATAAATCCACTGTATCTAAATATTTCCTTATTTTACAAAACCAAATTGCACAGGCATCCAAACACCCTGCCAGTAATCTTAATGGAGTAGGAAAGTATGTTGTTTTTATTGTTCTGCTCTGTGCTCCATGTGGGTGAGCTGGCAGGGGGCCTGAGGGGAAGAGTATGCACGCCATTGGACCAGGATTTCTTTCTTAGTTTCTTTTTTCCAGTACTCTGCACTGACCTGGCTTGCCCCCTACCTCCTGGGCCTTGGGTACCACTGCTGTACTCTTGGACTCCACAGAGTTGGAAACGTTTAGGTATTGGCCTTGAGTCTTATTTTATCCCCTGCCTCTTTTCCCACCACCGTGTGTGTGTGTGTGTGTGTGTGTGTGTGTGTGTGTGTGTGTGTGTGTGTGTTTGTGTTTTGGTGTTATCCTTAGGAAAGCCGTCCACCTCCTTTGAGACAAGGTCTCCTCAATGGCCTGGAATTCACCAAGTAGTACAAACTGGCTATCAGTAAGTTCCAGGAATCCTCTTGTCTCCCCATCTCCAGAGCTGGATAACAGAGGGATGGAGGGCACTAATTCCAAAGCTTTTACATAAGTTCTGGGATCCAGCTCAGGCTCTCATGCCACTTGGTGAACATTTTACACATTGGACTATCTTCACAGCCCTTTGTTCCATGTTTTCCATGGGGTAACAATATTCATTCTTGTGGATCCCAGATTTACATTTCAAGATTGGATCTCTGTCTTGGATTCAGTATCACATCCAAATGGTATTTTTAATATTTTACTGGGTTGGGTGGAGCCCAGCACTTGCCACACAGATGCCCCACTGCTGAGCTGTAGTCTAGGTTGGAATTAATGACCTTTCTGTCTCAATTCAGTATGGTGCCTTGAACTCTGACTTTCAAACCCACCCCTTCTTCATGCTTCTAAACTACAGTAGATTAAATGACCTGGCACAGCCCCCACCTTTCTCCTTGAGTCTGAGCAGGTTTAATCAGTGTGGTGTTGTGTAGTTTCTTGTTCTAGCCTTTAAAATGTTGGCAACTCCCATGTTCTCTTTCTCAGAATACGGGCAATATGTCTAGAACAGAGTTTCCCATGGAACTGGAATGATGCCACAACCAAATAATTTAAGCTATAGAATCAGCTTTGGGATATGTGGCAGCTGGGAGCTGAAGAGCCTAGGCAGACAGTTGTCCAGACAGGCAAGCAAGATGCTGAGGAAGTGATCACTTGTATTATATAAAAATTTAAAACATACAGCAAAACTGTTGCTTGCAGAATACAAAAAAATAGATAATGACGTTGATGAACCTATAGCTCTCACTAAGGATACTTCCAGGTAAGTTTCTGATAGAGAGCAATTTCCTTTTTAGGTAAGCAAGATAAACTAAGAGTCTAACTTAACCTATAAACAGCATCAAAGAGCTCACTTTCAACATAAGCGTAGAGAACATATAAAGGAATATAGAACGTCCTAGCCTCAGAAATAAACTATTTTGTGCTCAGGAAAAACATTTTAGTCAGAAATAGCTTTGGGGCAGAGACCAAATCTGGGGCTCTACTGGGATGGCATGGTGTCAGGTCTCAGCATTGCTTTAAGATTCTTTGTTAAGACTTCAGAGAGATTTCCAGGTGTAACTAGGTGGGGCTCATGAGGATCAAAAGGCCTAGGCTTAAGAACCACAGATCCTTTAAGTAAAAGGAATTTTAGGAATTAAGGACAATGTTTCTGAGCAGCCTTCCCAGATGCCCAAGACACAGAAGGGTCTGTCTTGGAAATAAATGTGAGTCTAATTTCTTTTTAAGGGAATCAACTATATATTGATGGATGATAAATCCACAAATTACTTTAAGAAACTGTATCTGCTAGATAGATGTATGTATGTGTGTGTGTGTGTGTGTGTGTGTGTGTGTGAGAGAGAGAGAGAGAGAGAGAGAGAGAGAGAGAGAGAGAGAGAAAGACAGACAGAGACAGAGACAAAGAGACAGAGAGAAAGACAGAGGGAGGGGGAGGGAGAGAGAAGGAGGAAGGGAGAAAGAGAGAGGAGGGGAGAGAATAGTAAGAGGTGCCTGGATCCTCTAAATGTACCTAGGAAAGAAACAAACTGAGATAATTAAGGGGGAAATGGCCTAGAAGACACAACTAACAACCCACTGAAGAGAGCCAATAGCCTTGCAGGATGGTTCTCATAATTTCCCTAATATAGACAGTGGCCACATCTGCTGGCATAAGCAGTTCCACATCCTCCATCTGGAACTCAAGGTGGCATCACTTGAGTCTAGGGCAACCCCACTTTCCTAGTTATGAAAAGGGCTGAAACATGACTCCACCTTAGACAGGGACCACCCCCTGTGGGTAATGACCTAAGCCCCCAATCAGGAAATTCCTCCATCCAAGTTTGACCAGCCTGCTAAACAGTTTTAGAACCTGACCCAATAAGGCAAAAGGCCTCAGACGTACAGAATATGGCTTTTATTGACCGTATGTGACTAAAGGTAGTCTTACTACCAACCCTGTCCATTTAATATGCACCTCATGTAAATGCTCTGATTGCCGAACAGAAACTGAGATACATAGAATTTCCCCATTCCCCCTTCCCAAGGGCTTATGCGCCTTTGTCGGGTAGTCATCATCATTTTGTGTGGATGATTGACCCCTGCATGCTGACTATTTCTGCAGAATAAATGCTCTTTGTGCTTACATACTGTAGCTGGAGAGTTTCTCTCCGGGTCCCACCAAGCCCTGTAGTTCCACAGCCCTCTTATAAAATAAACACACAGACGCTTATATTATTGAAACTGTTTGGCCTAATGGCTCAGGTTTCTTGCTATCTAGTTCTTAGATCTTAAATTAACCCATATCTATTCATCTATAAGTTGCCATGTGACTCATGGCTTACCGGTAATTTACATCTCATTTTTCATGGCTGCGGCTGGCAATCTCCCTGCCTCAGCCTCCCACCTCTCAGAATCCTCCTCCTCCTCCTTGTCCTGCCTACACTATCCTTCCTGCCTGGCTACTGGCCAATCAGTATTTTATTTATCAATCAATCATAGCAACATATATTTACAGCATATAGGACATCCCACAGCAACATACTATTTGAGGCTGGGGTCTTCCAACAGTGATTCTCAAGCTTTTACATTTATATTTTTTGCAATAATTGTGACCTCTCTCAGGCTGGCTCCATTGAGTACCACAGCTTTCATCAGTGGATATCTCTCATTAGTGACATTCCTAATATCTTGGGGTCTCCCTAGCAACTCAGGCCTCACCTTCATTGCTTCACAAGGTCTGTCAGGAGTTCCACACAAGGTATACAACTGCTTTATATACTGCCTAAATTAATGAGGTTTCTGATACCTTAGTGCAAGCCTCCATCACATTCTCAAATCTTGAAAATTGCAGGTCTGCTGATCCAGCACCATCTGCATAATGTATGACAACGAGTTATACAAGCAACTTGAGTGTTACCCTGGCCCTCTTGGACCACATCCCTAACAGCTCTTTTGCATCCTCAGGCTGAAGCTAGGAAAATGCTTCCTTAGATGGCTGTTTTCTAGTAGGGTGTGATGAAAGCTATCTTTTTAGGCACTTTATTTTCAAATGAATTCATGTTGTTGTACTCTTGTAAAGGGTTAGTGACCACTCTATGACTCTGCTCTGCCTCTTTTGAATGAGGTGATATAGGTATCCTATGCTTACTCAACTCTGCTATGTGAGTTTCCTGTCATCTTAGTACAAGTCTAGGGTTTCTCTTCAAAAATATTAATCTAGTTAACAATTACAGATGCTTTGTTTGCATCCACCTAGTCCACAACTTTAAACTCACTCAGGCTCCTTTCCTTGCTAAACTGTATGTTTTTCATATTCTGCTGTTCTTCTCCCTGTAAATCTGAGTAAGGATAGTTGAAACTTCCTCCACCAAACAATTTAGACTACCTTTGACTCAAGCCTCACTCAAATATACAGAACACAGATTCCTCAACAGAACACAACATAAATGGCCTCTAGTCCCATTCCCAATAAAACTATTGTTCTCTTCTGAAATCTCATGAGCACACTCTTTTCTGTACACTTTCCTGTCTGCATCCTGGTCTCTGGTGATTCAACCACAATGGCCCCATTACATTCTGCTTGCAGTTTTCTAGGACTGAAAACTCCTTCAGATTTTTCCCATAAACCAGTTCCAAGAACTTAGCTAGCTCATGGTCATATTCATCATAGCAACAAACCTCTTCTTGGGACCAGTTTTCAATATATGTTACTTTCTCCATCACTGTGACCTGACAAACACAACTTAAGGGAAGAAGACTTACTATAACTCACAGATTGAGTACGATCCAGCATGAGGAAGAAGCATGGTAGATGCTTTTGGCTGTGTGCGGCAGAGGCCTGAGGCTCACTGATCGCAGAAAGGACAACAGCAAATGAGTCAATGCCCACACCACAGTGATTACTCTCCTCCAGCTAAGATCCAGTTAAGATAGTTCACTTGATCCAGCATTTAGGCAGCTCCTTCACCTAAACCACATTTTAAAAGTTGCTACCACTTCATAAGTTTTGATATATAGTATATGATATATGATTCAGTATATATAGTATATATTTGGTATATATGGTATTTGATATGATCTAAAAACAATTGCTTTTTCTTTTATTTAATTTTATTTTTTTAATGAAAGTACAGTTATTTTTGTGCAATATATTGTGATCACAGTTTCCCTTCCCTCATCTCCCCTCAGATTCTCCCCACCTCGACACCCTTCTAACTCAGCATCTTCTTACTTTCTTTCTCTCTTCTAAGAAATAGACATGAAAATAAAAAAAGACAAACAAGAATAAAACTAAATGAACAGACAAACAGAAGAAACAAAAGAATACAGGAAACACAGACATAGACACACATACACATAAACAAATGACCCCCCCCAAACAAAACCATACAAACTCTAAATTGGAAACCATAATATATAAGGAAAAGACCAGTTAAAAGGAAAAAGCCCAAACAAAACAATATGAGAAAAAATTTCCAAAAGACCTTTGAGTCCATGTTGTATTGGCCATCTACTGCTGGATATAAGACCTGCCGTTACATGTTGTTTGCATACCCAGTGATACTACCTTAGAGAAATCAAATTTTCCTCTGCAATTGGAGATAGCTTTTTGGCCGGGTATTAGAACTTGTGTCTATTTAACCCATCTTAGTTCTGGAACTCCATCGGGACCTGTGTAAGTCCATGCATGTTGCCACAGTCTCTGTGAGTTCATATGTGTATCAGTCCTGTTGTATCTGGAAGATACTGTTTCTTTGGTATCATCCATCCTCTCTGGCTCTTACAATTTTTCTTCAGCATAGTTCCCTGAGCTCTGGGGAAAGGGGTTTGATGAATACATCCAATTAGGATGATTTTTTTTCTGTGTCTGTCACTCTCTGTACATTGTCCAGTTGTGGGTCTTTATATTAGTTCCTATATACTGCAGGAGAAATCTTCTCTGAAGATGTCTAAGTGAGACACCGATCTAAGGTATAGCAGAATGTCATTAGGAGTCATTTTATTGCTGTGTTCCTTAAGCAGTATAATAGTATTTTGTTGTCCCCTAGGTCAGTTGCCTCTCTAGTCTCAGCTTCTTGGCTACTGGAGCAGTGTCAGGCTTGGGTTCCATCTCATGAGGTGGGTCTTAAATCCAATCAGATAGTGGTGGGTTGCTCCCACAATGCTTATGCCACTATTGTACCAGTGTATCACACAGGAAAGTCACTGTTATAGATCAAAGGCTCACAGCAGGATTAGCATTTACCTTTCTCCTCTGGTAGTGTGCAGAGTACATTTCATTTCCATGAACACTAGTCACTATGGGTGAAGGCTGTAGTCAGGCTCCAGTGCAATAACTCTATGTTCAATGAGATATGCAAATGCTGTCTTCAGCAATAGGGTCTTACTGTCAGTTTATGGAGGGAAACCAATAGCTCTGGTAATAGCCTGAGTTGCTCTGGGGTTTCCATGGGGTCTCTTTGACCAATGACTCAACTAGATATAACCTATTCCCAGTAATGGAGATTTCACTTGGTGGGAGAAATATCTATTTGGGGACTCCTTCCCCCTGTTTGTAGGTAGATTTTTCTGTCCTATCTGATAGCCCCCAAATCATGACATGGAGACTTATTATTAATTATGAAACCTCAGCTGATAGCTTAGGCTTATTTCTCACTAGCTCTTACAACTTAGATTAACCATATTTTTATTGATCTATGTTCTACCACGTGGCTTTTACCTCTATCAGAATTTATGTGTCTGATTTATTCATCACCTGACTGGTTTCTCTGCCCTTCTTTTTTTTTTTAACCAGCATTCTCTTTGCCCCCAAAAATCTTATCTAGCTGTTGGCTGTTTAGCTTTCTATTAAAGCAATCACAGTGACATATCTTCACACAGCATAAAGGGATATTTCATAACATATTCCCCTTTTTGTTTAAATAAAAAGGAAAGGTTTTAACTCTAACATAATAAAACAAACAATAAGAACAATTATCAGGTAAGAATTACAGTTACCATGTCCAATCCGTTTGTATTTGGCATATTTGGAGAAAATACTCCATTATTTATCTTGCCTTGGTGAGTTCAAAGTTCTGCACCTAATTTATCTTCCATCATAACTAAGACAAACTATGACTATTTAGTCTTCAACTCCATCAAAGACCCAAGAAGCATATAACATTACCATAGTTAACAAGAAGTGAAGAACAAGCAACTTCCAAAATTAAAAGAAATGATGCCTGGACAGTCACCCAAGGTTCCTTTGCAACATTGGAGCATCCATTTTCTGCCTATGGACCTTGAATACAATACAGACTTTTCTGTGAAGCAGGAATTTTAGAAGGACTGTCCTACCCTGTCTTGGCAAAGTTTGAGAGTCACTTTTCTTTGTTTGTGTCCTGCTGGTCCAGTTTGGACAGCATGCTGTCAGCAGTCAAGGCAAAGGCAATTTCTTACCCAAATGGTTAGCTTTTTCCATAAAGAAAACAAACTTCATATGGAGGTTCTTCAATGCCCATCATCCATTTTTGAAGTAAAAGTCACTGTCATGAAGTAAAAAGTCTCACTGTCATGAAAAGCTCTATGTTATTAAAACATTTTAAATGCTATATTCTGTAGGTCTTTGAAGTGTTTGAAGATCACATCTCTATCTAAAATATATCTCTGTATGATCTTGAAAACATACCTAACATGACTATAAGTTTGATAGTTATAAATGATTATTAACCTGTATTTATTATCCTAAATAGCTTTTATATACTAAAATGTTACATAACCTTTTAAACTGAGCTGCATAGGTACACTACCTTAAACAAGAATAGAAACATATATATAGTATAACAAAAATAACTTTGTTTGTTTCAATATACAATAATCCATACCAATTAAAATATTTGAGACTAGTTGGTTTTTTTTAAGTAGACCGAACAATCCACACTTTTATACCATTATTTCTGTATATCCTCCTTTTTTTCTTCAGAAAGAGATCCGTGAATTTAACTGCTTTGTTTAGCCTTTTTCCTGACGATGACCAATAACAACTTGTAACCACTCCCCTAAACAATGACAAACATCTATAACCCATTGAATGACCAAAAGCCATCTATCTACCCCAGCTCTTGGGAATGTGGGTGTCCCATTCTCTAGACTGCTTCCTATTGTCTAGGGACACTGGCATCTTTAGGAGAACCTGGGAAAATTGGGATAATGATCAAGGCCTAGGACAACTAGCTGTTGTTCAGTC
Source organism: Peromyscus attwateri (assembly GCA_902168425.1). Classification (NCBI taxonomy): domain Eukaryota; kingdom Metazoa; phylum Chordata; class Mammalia; order Rodentia; family Cricetidae; genus Peromyscus; species Peromyscus attwateri. The sequence continues at coordinate 1,812 of CABHPP010146001.1, read as the reverse complement.
TCTGTGTGTTGGGAAAGAGTAAGGCTTATCTGAAGTCCTGACTGGAGTAGCCTGTGAGGCTGGACTATCTCAGCCAGACGTTTTGAAGCTGTTCTGGATGTAGAACTCTGAGGAAAGTGCAATAGAGGCATTCTGAGAGGCTGGATCACTTGAGCTACCCATTTTCATTGGTGTCTGGTCCCTTTGCTCTGAAAACACATAATCTTTCAAAGGTATCATACACATCAGCATTAACACTAGTATGCACAAGTCAGTTAAAGATGATTTTTTGTTCTATGTTTAAGCAGGAAAAAGGCATCTGTAAACTTTATAAGTCTACTTGGATTATATAAACAAACTATAACATAAATATCCATTCCATATGGAAGGCTGACATGTAATAATAAGTCATGAGGACTGTAGCCAACAAGATTGATCTGTCCTGCAGTCTTTTTTGGTGTCCTCCCCCATGCCTGTAGCCAAGATACTTAGGAAGTATCCCCCAGTCAAATTTGATCTCTATTAGTCTGGATGGAATCCACAGTCTTTCGTTTCCTGTGGAAACAAAAGCAATACTCTCCTCTAATGCAATACATTGTCCAACTTCCAGTGTGAAGTTAAGACATTTTTAAAAATATGTAAAATGGTTTAATTTAGCAGTTTCCATAATCCAATGTCTCTCAGTAGCTATTTTTTTTGTAGATAGGCCTTCAAAAAATTTAAAGTTAACAAGACACCATATAGGATCCACATTCCCCATATATTTTCCATCCTTATACAGCTTTTTTTTACTTTATTCTCCCTTTAAAGACTTTACTATTATTTTTAAACAATTTATTTTTTCTTTGACTGCTTATATCTATTTTTCTTAAGCCTATGTACATTATTAAACAACCTGTTTAGAGATTTTTTTTTCCATCTGAACCTACTCATTGAATATCTGTAACCTTTTTCTGTCTGCATGAGCAAAACCTTAAACTTGCCACATGACTTAGCTCATGGCACACTGGTGGCTCAAATGTGCAGACAGCTGTTGGGAGTCTCTGTACTGTGGCATGATAGACAGGAAATGAGAGAGCCACATTTGACTCTCTTTTTGTGTGGTTAGAACCTTTTTTTAAAGCTTTCTCAGGTCTTATGTGGGTATACATGATTGGATATTGGACACCATTTGTAGCTAGACTTTTTCTGTCCCTCCTTCCAGCTCCCAAATAACCATACAGAGACTTATTATTAATTATAAAAGCTTGGATGGTAGCTTGGGCTTGTTCCTAACTAGTTCCTATAACTTAAATTAAGCTGTATCTTTTAATGTATGCTCTTTCATGTGGTTCAGTTACCTTTACTCTGTACTCCCCATGCTGCTTTCTCTCTGTCTGTCTGGCAACTTGGCCTTTCTTCTTCCTAGAGCTCTCTCTCTCCCTAGAAGTCCCATCCAACCTCTTTTGCTGCCTAGCTTTTTGCCATTCAGATTTTTATTAAGTCAATCAGAATGCACTTTGGCAAAGACACAGCTTTACGGCATACAAAAGGATTATTCTACTACACCTGTTGTTGAGTGACTATTAGATTTTTTTCATATATGTATATTTAAAGAAACTTTTATCATGGTGCTTCCATGAGTCTTCAAATGGATCTTAGTGTTAGGTGTCCCTCCATGTATTCCCTCTCTTTCCCTCCTCTTCTCTCTCTTTCTCCATTTAATCCTCCCATTCCAGTCTCCTCATCTCTCTAACTATTCTATTCTATTTCCCTGTCTTTGGGAGATCCTTCTCTCCATCTCAGTTCCTTATTCTATCCTAACATCTGTGCTTATTTATATAGTAGCATGCC
>CABHPP010146000.1:0-47396 GCA_902168425.1 Peromyscus attwateri | reverse complement strand
GTGTGTGTGTGTGTGTGTGTGTGTAGGTCAAAGAACAACTTGCAGGAGTCAGTCCTCTCCTTTCACCCTGTGTGTTCTGGGTATCGAACTCAGGTAGGCAGGCTTGGCAGCAAGCACTTTCACCTGATGAGCCATTTTGCAAAAATACCTTTTTTTTTTCTCTAACTTTTATTGATTCTTTGTGGATTTCACATCATACATTCCCATCTCACTTATCTCCCTGACTCCTGGAATCTGCCCTCTGCCTTTACAACATTTTTTTTTGTTTTGTTTTTTGTTTTTTTTTAGTGAAGAATCAAGCCAGGCATGGTGGAGCCTGCTGTAACAGCACTCTGAGTGGCTGAGGCAGGAGGATTGCCATGAGGTCAAGGTCAGTCAAGCCACAGAAAGAAAAAGCAAGATTCTGCACTGGTGAGGCTAGGGGAGAGTTGAATCTCCTTCCAATTCGAGAGGAGAGTGGTCTGACAGCTGGCTGTGAGCACCTGCGATTTCTGGATGCAGATTCCACACAGAAAAGACCAGTGGGATAGAGGAGAAGGTCGTGAATCAAATAGCCACACGGCAAAGCCAGAGACTTGTAGTCCTTGGGGAGCTGGGAGGGAGAAAGGTGGCTGGGTGGAGAGTTGGGGGCTCGGACAACCAGGCTGAGCTCCTCACTCCTGGCCAAAGCAGGGTTTCTCACATGTGGGTTCCCACAGCAGTATCAGTGTCTCCAGTGTCCTGCTGCCATGTAGACTCCGCCCAGGGCACACACCTGCTGAGTCTGAGGAGGGTGATCAGAGGTAAGTAGATGCTGATGTCTGCTGACTGCACCTGCTTTCAGGGATGAACTGCCTAGAGATGAGGGGATCCAGGAGAAGTTCAGGAAGAAAGAGGAGTGTGCCATCACCTCAGATGGAGCTGGATAAGAGAGTGTGCCAAGAAGACTGGTGGGAACTGAGACTCAGAGGTGGGGCAGGGTGGGCAGAAGACTGCCACATATACTTAATAATGTGCTTTAAAATTTATATTTTCTTCCATAATTTCATAGGTGAATACAGTGTATTTAGATCATATCTACCTCCCATACCCCTCCTCCTATTCCTCCAGACCCTCCCATATCCTCCTCCCAAATTCATGTTTTCTACTTTTTCTTTTTTCTTAAAAATCCAAAGATTTAATGTAAAATTAATCAATATACAAAAATGAATCAAAACTGAATTATATTCATCTTTGTATCAGCATAGTAAAAAATAAATTCATATGTATTTTTTTAATGTAAGAATAATTCCATAAAAGCAAGGGTACTTAGGACTCATGAGAGTCACATTAGGGCTAAGGGAACAGTAGGACCATAGTTCCCAAGATTTTTTAAAAAATTTGTTTTTATGTATGTATGTAAGTGTAAGTCTGTTTGCATGTGTGCCACATGCCTGCAGGTACCTGTGAAAGCCAAAAATGGAATCAGATCCCCTGGAGCTAGAATTATAGGCAGACAAGCTGCCTGATATGGCTTCTGGGAACTGAACTCTAGTCTCTGGAAGAACAATATGTGCTCTTAAATGCTCAGTCAGCTCTCCAACTCCCATTCCCAAGACTTTTCAAAAGCACCAAACCAGCACCCTGTGGTTAATCTGGGCAGTATCAGGAAAATCTGGGAAGAGTCTAAACCAAGAACACCATAACCTCCTCGTAAGACTGATGGTGTCACTCCACATACATCAGTGTCAATTCTCAGAGCAGGATGCTTGGGAGATGGCTCATTGATTGAAACTCTTGATAGTGAGGAGCACAGTTTGGATCCCTAGAACCCACATAAATGCCAGGTGGGCACAGTGGTTCACCTATAATTCCAGCCCTGAAGGGTGGAGACAAAGTGTTACCAGACCACTAGCAAGACTAACCATATCAATGAGCTCTATGGGTTTGGTTGAGAGACCTTTGCTTGATGAATACAGTAGAAGATATCGAGGATGATTCTCAGCATCAACCTCAGGGGCACCAAATGCACCTGCACATACGTACTTACGCTGACACACATGCAAACATACACATGCACAACACACACACACACACACACACACACACACACACACACACACACGTGCGCTCACACATAGAAAAATCATCAGAGCAACAATAAATAGAATTATTTCTACAATGGTATTGCCACCCTTTCTTTGCTGATTAGAAAATAAAAATATTGAGCTCGAGTCTTAGGGCTTTGGTTTGAGGCTATATCATTCTGACCTCTGAGTCAATGTATTTCACCATGTCCCAAAGAAACAAATGGCCTGTGAATTAAGTGTGCTTGACCATGAGGGAGAAATAAATGACTCCTCATGTAATATTCATGGCATAGCTGCTTGTGAGAAGCATGCGGCCGTGACTGAGACATGGAACCCTGACCTTCAAGGCCTCTCAGTCTAGAGGAATGACAATAAACACAATCCACCTCTCTAGTAATTCACAAAGTGTTGACTGTGAGTGGGAAGGGACAATCACTCTGGTTTGGAGGGTTGAATTGAAGGCTGAGAAGTACTGTCTGGGAATTCTCTTTTCTTTAGATTTCTATCGATTGACTCTTTGCCCAAAGATGAGAAAATTGAGACTAAGAGGCTCCAGGTGCCCTCACATTGTCACACAAGAAGTAAATGGTAGAACCAGGTGTTAGTCCTGGCCAACTGGACTAAGGCGTCTGAGGTGGTAAAGACAACACTGTAGGCAGAGGGGACAGCAGACGCCAGCTTGGGTATGGAGTTTCGCTTAGAGGGCCTAGTTGTTCAGTATGCCTGGGATAAAAAAAATTTTTAAAAAAGAGCATGTTGCAGTTGTAGAGCTTGGAAGTGCATGGAAAGGCTTTGGCTGTCAAGAAGGTCAAGATGGCCATTGACCTTCTTCACCAAGGAAGAGGAATCAGGAATCTGGGTTTTAGGAAGACCTGTGGCTAAAAGTGGGAGATCAGGTGGTATCAGGGAGATGCTGGAAACAATTAGGAAAGTAAAGGTTGTCCTCTGGCCTTCAGACACAAATGCACTCGCACCCACACATACATATGCACTTGGATACACACTCACAGGCACTACACACAGGAAATGTTCAGCCTTTGTGATGGTTTTGGTAAGGGTGCAAGCTGTAGCACAGGGTTGCTGTAGCATCACACTATGAAATGTATCATGATTGTGTGTGTGTGTGCACGTGCGGGCAAGCACTCATGTAGGTAACAGAACCTCAAAGTCAAGCACTCATGTAGGTAACAGAACCTCAAAGTCAAACACTCATATAGGTAACAGAACCTCAAAGTCAAGCACTCATGTAGGTAACAGAACCTCAAAGTCAAACACTCATATAGGTAACAGAACCTCAGAGTCAACTGGTAGCATCTTTTAGAAGCAATGACTTCTCTCTGTAGTTCTGCACATATTTATTTACTGGTAGTAACATAATTCTAAAAATTGTGTGGGAGAGAAACATTGCTGAAAAAAGGTCAGGTTGGCCCCAAAAGCCACCCTCCACAGGTGCAGGCCTCTCAAAGAAGCACACCCCAGGAAAAAGGGTCATCTTCACCAGCAGACCACCCATCTGGGTGATGCTGAGCTAAAGAAAACATTAACAAGCCCTCAGGAGCAAAGGCCACCTGAAGAAGAGAACACAACTCACAATTAGCCTAATGCCAGTAAAAGCTCTAGCAAGGCAAAGGGGCTTAAGAACTCAGGAGAGTGCAGCACAGCAGGGAAGCAATTAATTTCCCTGGCTGTGGGCAGTGGGGTGGGAACCCTGGTAGACTGCAGACACAGTAAGATAAGACACTGAGAAAATGATGCTCAGAGAATGAGTCTCCTCCATTCCTTCCTGGATTTAGCTGTGTGTCAATCACTAACAGCCAAGATCCTGGAGGCAGGCTGAGGAGAGGGTTTCCATGACAAACACACACATAAATGTCACATAGATTTCTGATGGGTGTGAGGCTTGTCCTCCCTCCTACTCCCACCAACTCACCCTAAGCCACTGAGTGTTCCCCTGGAAGGAGAGAGAGTTGAGAGGATCCTGAAGGACTGGGTTATAATCAGGAATTTCTCTACAAATCGATCAGGAGCCCTTGATGTCAAAATGACATGGTGGTGATAGGTACTGTCTGGACCAATCAATCCCTGTTATGGGACACTTTTCCAGGGCAGATGTGACATAAATGTATGTTCACCTCAGATGGGAAACCGACAGCCAAAGTGATGACACTCCCAAACTCCCACTTGATAAAGCAATGTGTTTACTGGAGTCACAAACTGAAGCAAGGATGACCCAAAGGCAACTCCATAACCAAAAGCTCTCCCCAGCATGGGTGACAGCTCATGAAAACTGGAACCTTGGGGGTTCTCTGCACTATTTGCAGGCAGCCGGACAAAAGAATGAGTGTGTTCCAGGCAGCTCAGCTCGTCTGAGTCTCCTCAGCAGCCCTTAGTGCTTAAAGAGCCTTAGAGAGAGGAGGCTTCATGTGTGTTTCAGTTTCAGGGACTTCCTGAGTTTTACTAGTGTTTTACTTCCTAAGTTATGTTGCCTCCCTGTAACACTTCCCCAGTATTAACAAACTTCCCTCCAGATGGAATGTTTCAAATTCTATAGACCCTGTAGTTTCTTATTTTGAGATGAAGTTCACCCATGTGTTCCTAAACTTCTGATAATTCTACTACAAAGGTCAAAGGCATTGGTTCAGAAGCTCCAGTTGGGGGAATTTAATGTTGAGAGGATAAAGCTACCTGCTGTGGAATGTTATTTTAACTGTGTAAAAAATTTTGACTGTGTTACATTTGTTTGATTAAATAAAATTAAACTGGGGTCAGGAGGCTGAGTCAGCAACTAGCTGACAGGAAGTGGCAGGGAGGAACTAAGTGTAGCGAGGGTTCTTTAGTGGGGGCTGAGCAGAAGGACACCCTTTTTACAGGAGCTGCAAGTAAGGAGAGAAGGTTAGCTATTTGCTATTCAGCCTCTCTGAACAAGCAGGATTTTACCTCAACCTTTGAATCCTGAGTCCTATAGAAGAATAGATTTAGATAAAGTTTCCTTTAGCAGCCATGATAGAGCTAGTGCCTGAGGGAACAGAATTCTCACCTGGTCACCCCAAACTGCTGTTGTTAGCTGTGGAGTTGCAATTCCCTGTTGGGACAGCAGTTGCTTGAAGGGCAGCCACTGTATTTAATGCAAAACAACAACCACCTGCCCTGACACCTTGGTGATATTGTAGCCCCAGAGAGAAGAAAGAACAGCCACCAAGGACCATAATGTACCATTCCTTAACAACATGGGCAGACCCAAATCAGGAGAGGTTCCAGGGTTGATGAATGGACTGCTGTAGAAAGCGGGCTGCGAGTGGACAGCTTCCTACATAATATGGCTCTGACTTCATAATTTTTATTTTATCAGTTTGTGTGTGAGTGTGTGGGGGGGTGTATGTGTAGGGGTGTGCAGGTGTGCACATATGTGTGAGGCCAGAGGACAACCTGGGTTGTCACTTCTCCTCAGGCACAGCCCACCTTGGTTTTTGAGACAAGTACCTGGGGCTCACCAGTTTATCTAGGATGGCTGGCCAGCAACCCTAAAGATGCTCTTGTCTCTGTCTTCTTTGCACTGGGATTACAAGTGTGTGCTACCACATCTGGCTTTTTATGGGATTGTGAGGATTGCTCAAACTCAGGTTTGTATTCTTGTGTGATAAGTACTTTGTCAGCTGACCTCTCTGGCCTCACTTTAAAACAAAAAAGGTATCTTTTATTTATCTTTGACAATATCATACATGTAAACAATGTAACTTGATCGTATCCACCCCAGATTTCTTTCACTCCCTCCAAGCCCCCATAACACATTCCCCTCCCTCTTCGTTGCCCTTCATATCTTCTCCTATTATTATTATTTTTGTAACCCATTGAGTCCAATAGGTACAGCCTATTGAATGTTGACTGCTCTTGTTGGCTAGATCCTGTGCAGGTGTGCAGGTCCTGTGCTGGCAGTCATAGTGAGTTCGTAGGTGTGATGGCCACGGCATGTTCAAAAAGGCAGCATTTCACTCCTCTCCATTCTCACGCTCTTACATTCTTTCTGGCCCTGCTTCCTCGATGTTCCCTGAGCCTTGGGGAAGGGTGATATAGATGTCCCTTGTAGAGCTGAGCGTTCAATGGTCCTTTATGTTCAGTACTTTGATCAGTTATGAGTCTCTGAATTAACTGCTGCTCACACCAGACAGAAGCTTCTCTCACTCTTATCTCTTTTTTTAAAATCTTTTAAGAGACCCATTAAAAATGAAAGATATGAATTTGGTCCAGCACTCAAGGCCAGTTCTTGGGTAGACATCTCACTAGACATTGATGTTACAGAGAACCATAATTACCCTCGATTGGAAGGACCTTGGAGTCAAAGAGTTCACGTAAGAATCTCCACACACAGGCACAGAGGCTCCAGCCATGAGTATGCTGACCTGAGGCAGTCCAAGGAACTGCATTTGCACTGAGACCCTGAAGTGATTCTGAAACAGAGAGTACTCTTCGAAGGGTAGAAAGTGGAACTTGGTTCTAAAGGAGTTGGGGATGTGCAGTTGGTATAGTGTTTGCCTACCATGCATGAAGCCTTGGGTTTGATCTCTAGCATGCACAGTAGTAAATGCTTGTAATCCCAGCAATTCAACACTTGGGAGGTGGCAGCAGGAGGATCAGACATTCAAGGTCATTCTTGACTGAATAACAAACTTAAGACTAGTCTTGAATACATAAGACTGTATCTTGAAGAAGAGTGGGAGGAGAAGAAGGAAAGAGAAATGAATTAAAAGACTAGACATCAATAGCCATAGATTTAGGAAAAAGAAACTGACCTTAATTTCTGAAGAAAGGCGTTAAGTAATCATCAAAAGTTATGCCTTAGTTTTTGCTGTGATAAACACTATGACCAAAAGCAACTTGGGGAGGAAAGGGTTTATTTTTTTATCTTACAACTTGTAGTCTATCATCCAGGGAAGTTAGGGAAGGAACCTGGAACTGATGCAGAGGCCGTGGAAGAGTGCTGCTTACTGGCTTGCTAAGCCTGCTTTCTTATATATCCAGGACCACCAGCCTAGGGGTGACACCCCCTTCCCACAGTGAGCTGGACCATCCCACATCAATCATAGAAAATGCAACACAGGGTTTGTATTCAATCAAGAGAATGCAATACAGGGTTTGCTCACAGACTAGTATGGTGCAGGTATTTTCTCAATTGAGGTATCCCCTTCCAAATGACTCTAGCAGGTGTCCAGTTGACATAAAACTAGTCAGCACAGGTTACATAGGAATTACAGAGGAAATGACTGCAGAACAGCTGTGGGCTTCAAAAGACTGGGAATTTATTTCCAGGTGCTCCAAATGAGATTTGAAGCGTAGCACATTTCCAAGAATGTCTAATATTCATGATGTGATAATAAAGCAGACATACACTTGCCTTAAAACTTTGAGCATCCCTGAGCCAGGCCTACCATACACTGATACACCTCTGTCAGTGTGCTGCCTTCACACAGTTCACACAATTCATTGTCTGCACACCCTTGGAAACAAGATGAAGATTGGTGATGTCTGATTGCTTTTCTGTCTTGCAATCTTTGTGTAGTGGAATAGTCAAGAAGACTTAATTACCAGTGACAAGTGTACCAGAAAGTATGTCATCAGATTGAAGGCTCCATCTAACAGGCATATCATAGTATGACTGTATTTCTCAATGAGGAGCCTTCTGTTCCCAATTAGCCTGGGGAATTAGTTGTGAAATTGGCTCAGGATTTTCCAGGACACATGGGCAGCTCAGCTTCATGGCAGGAACAGAGCTTGGCCCACCAGAAACTTGCCCTCTGGGAACTCACCTTGGTCTTGGGTATCAGTTTTCTACAAACTCCTAACTCTATCCCAGTTAAGTCTTTGACCTTTAAAGGCCGGTGAGGGAGGGAGTGTGGTGGTTTGAATGAGAAATGGCCCCTGTAGGCTAGCATATTTGGACACTAGGTCCAGAGGGTGGAGCTATTTGAGAAGGTTATGGAACCTTTAGGAAGTAGAGCCTTGCCACTGAGGATGGGTTTTGAGGTTTTATAACCTGGGTCTACTTCCTGTTCTATTTCTGCTTCTTGCTTCTTCTACCATGCTTACACTTCCTCATTGCGATGAACTACATATATCCCCTCTGGAAACATAAGCCATAAAAAACAAAAACAAAACAAAATAAAACAAAAAACCTCTTTCTCCCTTAAGTTGCTTTTGTAAGGGCACTGGACCCCAGTAACAGAAATGGAACTAACACGGCTCACAACCTACATCTCTTCCTATATTTAGACTCTATCTCCTGTCTAGCTTGGTGCTACATGGAATCTCAGTAAAGGATCACACCATCTGTACTGTGTTTCCAGGAATGCCATTTAATGTGCACCTACTCATTCTATAACTCAGTAATGGCATCACCACGTGGGCAGAAAGTTGGACTAGCCCTTTGGGAAGGATGCTGTCAGCTTATTGCTGGCTTCTAGCTTCCTATATGACCTTTGCCCAATTGTCTTAGAATGGCCACAAAATGGTTTTGTTGGGTAGGGAAGGCAGTTTCTATTGCGTGAGGCAGTGTCCATTGCTAAGAAGGCAGGTGAGATTGCGAGTTGTCCTGATGTCATCGCAGGGGTTTGATGTGGAAGGATGGTATTGCTGGCATCACAGTCCATGGAACTTTGTGCAGTGACAACTATGCTCTCCATCTGTGCCTAGGAGAGTGGTGGCTAACCACATGCAGCTACTGAGCACTAATACTACAGCCAGAATGACTGAGAGACTCGTTCTTTAATCTGCTCCCATTTAATTAATTTAAGGTTAAATAGCCACATGTGGCCAGTAGCTACTGTATTAACACAATCTCAGGATTATAGCTTCTAAGTTTCCTGCTATCCTGCGGTTTTCTGAGGAGTGTCTGCTCCAATCTTCAACAAAGGACACCAAGACTTCAGGCTAAACTCATGCTTGGGGCAAGTTCTTAAAGGCATTTTTGCAATGTTTTAATGGAGATTAGAAGAAAGCTTCATCAAAAAGGACACTTTTTTTAGATTTTAATTTTAGTTATGTGTGTGTGTGTGTGTGTGTGTGTGTGTGTGTGTGTAGGGGGGTAACATGAGTGCAGGTGCCTGCAGAGGCCAGAGGAAAGTATTGGGTCCTCTAGAACTGAAGTTGCAGGTGGTTGTGAGTCTGCTGACATGGGTGCTGGGGCAGAACTCGGCTCTTCTACAAGAACAGTGTGGAGCTCTTAGCCACTGGCTTGTCTCTCTAGTCCTAAATTAATTAGTCTCTTAAACAAGATATATATATATATATATATATGTGCATACATATATCTATAACTATATAACTATATAACTATATAACTATATAACTATATAACTATATATATATATATATATATATATATATATATATACGTTCCCCATTCCACACCATACCACATTAGGTGAGGCTTTTCTAATATAAAAAAGATCTTCATAGTTAACCCAAACAATGAACTGTTATCAACAAGTTCACTTCGTTTTTTATGCTTACCATACGGTCTGAGCTGAACTCATTGATGTGGTGTCAAGGGGAACCCTTTTTTGTTTCCCCGAATGTGTTCTAACTACCTGTACAATGTTGAAATGCATCGGGGGAAAGCTGCAGGTGATGCCTTCTTTTGCATGTTCAGAACCTATATGCAAGTTCTAAAAAGTCCAGCTGTAAAGTTGGCTTTGTGTGACTGTAGAGAAGTGGTTCTCAACCTGTGGGTCATGATCCTTTTTGGGGAGTCAAATGACCCTTTCCCAGAGGTCACATATCAGATATCCTGTATATCAGATATTTATATTACAATTCATAACAGAAAAATTTCAGTTGTGAAGGAGCAATGAAATAATGTTATGGTTGGGGGCCACCTCAACATGAGGAACTGTATTAAAGGGTCTCAGCATCAGGAAGGTTGAGAACTGCTGTTGTAGAGAGATGACTCAGCTGATAAGAGTACTGACTGTTCTTCCAGAGGATCCAGGTTCAATTCCCAGCACCTACTAGGAACTTAGAACCATCTGTTTCCAGGGGAATCCAACACACTCTTCCAGCCTCCATAGTACCAGACATGCTTGTGGTACACATACACACATGCCGGCAAAATACCCAGACACATAAAATAGACACTAAAAACAAAATTAAAACTGACTTTGTTTAGCACAAATTTCCCTTAATGTACTTGGAAGAGTTCTTTTGGTCCTATAAGGCCAGAGACACAAGTCTGTACTGGTACACAGTACAGGTAGAGAGGTCACTTTGAATGAGAGCCATGAGTAAGGTCAGGAAATAAGCATGAATTATTGCCCCTGAGAATCAAGGAGTGTTTCATGGAAAGCCTGCTGCTGCTCTTCAAAACAGAATCTAAAATATAGATAGTCCCCAAATTGAAGTTGTCTTACTCAGTGGCTTTTTTTTTTTTTAAACTTTATAATGGTGCGAAGGCTGTGTTCATTCAGGAGAAACGGAACTATGACTTGTGAGACAAAGATCCCAGTGACCCACATGATCACAAGAAGAGACAACCAATGTTTTATGGTGCCATGTATTGCCAGGCAACAGTGTTTGCTGGGTTTGATGAATTACAAAAGTGTATTTTGAGATAGGCTTTCACTAAGTAACCCAAGCTGGCTTCAACCTTGAGACTCTCTTGCATCAGCCTCTCAAGTTATGGGATTACAGATATGTGCCATCACACCTGGCCCTTATATAGATATTTGACTTCTAATATTTCCAGTTTGTGATGAGCTTATGGGAGGTACTCCTAATGAAAATAAAAAACAAAACAAAACAAAAACATTCACACAAACAAAAACCCTGTATTTTCATTTCTTACTCCCTTACCTGTTTCAGTTTTCATTTTTTTTCCCTTCTTTTTTTTCAAGACAGTGTTTCTCTGTGTAGTTTTGCAGCCTGTCCTGGAACTCATTCTGTAGACCAGGCTGGCCTCAAACTCACAGAGATCTACCAGCCTCTGTCTCCCAAGTGCTGCGATTAAAGGTGTGTGCCACGACCGCCAGGCTCACTTTCTCTTACCCAGTAGCAGATGAAACAATACATACTCAGTTTTCCTTAATGTGCCTCCCCACTACCAACATTTAACTCCACGAGAAAAGGAGCTATGCCCTGTTCCCATCCTGCTGTGTCCTCAGGTAGTCAGTGTGTGTTTATTGATTGATACTGAAGTGAAGAACCATTCCAACAGGGCTAGAAGGAAGGCAATCATTTCAGAAGGAGGGAGATGGACAGGAAGAAAGAATAACAACAATGCAGAAAATGGCTTTGAGTGAAGGAAGGGTGGGCACCCAGGACTGAGACATGACAAGGGAAGGTTGAAGTCAGCATGTAGAAGATGAGAGGAGAGCTGGCTGAAGTTACAGAAGTACCTTGTAAAATGGATGTGATATTGGAAACATTTTGTGTTTCCAGAGAGGGAAGAGGTCTTTGCTGGTGAAGAGGCAGCATGGAAAGTGGGCTAGTCTCTTTATTGGAGTTATGGACAGGTTACCAACACAAAAGTGTTAACGGTAAACACATGCACACACAGACACAGACACACAGACACACAGACACACATGCACACACAGACACAGACACACAGACACACACACACACACACACACACACACACACACACACACATCTATGGCGTCCACTGTCACCCATTTTAAAGGGTTTTGCTTGCAAAATGAGCTTGCTTCAATGTTATCTCCATAGAAGCAAAAGGCTACACAACGCACTGTAACTAGAAGTTCTGTTGGAAGGGCAGAGGATGCTGGCCTTACAAATGACGTCAGTGGGGTATTCACAGAGGAGGTGAGTCATCCATCTGGCAAGGCCACTGGATGTCCAACTGTATTTTCTTCCTGCTTTGTCATTCAGAATACAGACAATGCTTCCAAGACAGGAATAAAGAGCAGAACATGTTTCTTTGAATGGAATCCTTCATATTTGAAAGCAACATTTTGTTCCCCAAGTAGAGATAGGGGCAGACACAGGCTAATTAGTTTAGCCCCAAGGAAAAGGAGGTATTTATAGTTTCATAAGTCCTGTCCTCCTCTGAACTTGTGTAGCAGTTTAATGTAAGCTGGGTAAAACTGGGTCCCCCATAGCATCTTCTCCCCAACCAGAGCAGCCCTAGGGTTATGACGTTTGGTGGTTTAAATGAGAATGTCCCCCATAGACACATATGTTTGAATGCTTGGCCCCTAGTTAGTAGAACCATTTGGGAAAGATTAAGAGTTGTGGCCTTGTTGGAGGAGGCTTTGAGGTTTCCAAAGACCCTGTCATTTCCAGTGTGCTCCCTGTTCCTGCTGCCATGTCTTCACGTTAACATCATGCTTCACCCTCTGGAACTGTGTAAGCCCGGTTAAATGCTTTCTTTTGGAAGGTGTCTTCGCCATGGCATTTTATCACAGCAATAGAAAAGTAACCAAGACGCTACTTTTCCTTCCTCTAATGGCCTGACAGAGTCACCTGAGTGGTCCATTCCTTACACCATGTGAAAGACACAGGCAGTAACAGCAAATCACCAGCAACAGTAGCGTATGTTTCAGAAGCGTACGATAGGCCGTGTAGGACATTCACATTCATTGCTTTTGTATTGATGGGATTATTTATTTTTCACAGCTACTTTTGGAGGTGGGCTTTTCTCCTTGTTTTTGACGATGAACATGGGAGATATAGAAGAACTTGGATTGCAAGGTAGGGTCCTAATAGATGGAATAGGAACAGTTTCACTCTATATTAGTTACTTTTCTCCTCACAGTGACAAAATACATCAAGGCATGGCAGCTGGAATGGCTCCATCCACTGTCATAGACATATCTCTCATGGCTCATTCACAGCCACGGCAGACCAGCATGCAGAGTGTGATAGTGTTAGGGAACTTGGAGACACACCCAGGTTTCACCACCCATCCACAATAATACAGTTAAAACAGCCAAATTAATGGCAAAAAAAGCAGAAAAAGATTTACTCAATCTAGCCACACTGGGAAGATAGACAAAGAGATTCAGCAGGGCCCCCAAGTCTATCTTTAGAATCCTGAAGTGAGATTTAGGTTTAAATACAGGGCTAGGGGTATGCATATCTAATCATACCTGGTCAAAAGGTGGCCCTGCCCGCCATTCCCATCATTGTCCTTTGTAAGGCTGTCTAACAAGTAAATGGTAAATCTTTTTCCAGTTTCCCCTGTCACTGGCCCAAGCATTATGCATTTTCTTCTCCCAGCATGAGACTCCTGAGGGAATTGCACTCTCCCAGGGTCCATTGTCTCAGCAGTTTGAGAGCAAAGACAAGGAATTCAAGAGTCTCATCAACATACCTCCACCCCTGTTAGACAGGTTAGAGTAGGAATAAACAGGGATGATACACTCCCAAGGAGTCCTGTTCCCAGTGACCTACCACTCAGCCTCCCACAGCAGCACCTTAGCTAGGGATCAACATTCCAAACACACAAGCCTATCAGAGGATGTTAGGGACCCAAACCATAGCACAGTCCAATGTCTATAATCATTTTAGGATAGCTTCCTTCTTACTCAACATGACTTTTAGAACCAGAAGTGTGTGGGCATCAGTTGTCCTCTCTCTGCCTGAGGCTAAAAGTGGAGTCTGAGGACTGTTATTTACTGGGCACAAGAACAGACCACGAGATACAACAAAACCCACTTTAAGAGTTTATTAAGGGAGGGGTAAGACAGATGGGCACGTGAGCAGACCTATCAGACAGGAAATGTGCGGGGGTGGGGGGGGGGGGGGGGGGGGGGGGGCGCACAGGTGGAGTTTGCTTTTAAGGATCACCCTTACGTGGCCACACTGTGCACAGAGTACATAGGACGTAATGACCGGGAGTGACTAAGCATTTTGTCCGAATGCTGACAGCGTATGCGCAGTCATGGGACTCTGTAAGCGGCTAGATGGCATGATAACAAGGACCACATACAGAGATGCAAGACTGAGAACGAACTAGTGTGATGAAGCAGGAAATGATCCCTGCATCTCCCCATTCTCCAAAGCCAACTCTCCCTCCTACCCCCTCTGGAGAGGCAAGTTCAGATGTGATGTTTGAATCTCAACGGCACAGCAGGCTGAGAAGATGCTCCCAAGATAAGACATCAGGGGAAAGAATTGGTTACCAACAGATGTGCTGTGCTGAGACAAATACCCTAGGCTGCTGCCTCTAGCCCTCTTCAAGTGGTGAACTAATCATGCTCAGTAGATTCCTGGGCTCACTTGCTCGCCCAGATTGCTGTCTTTTCTCTTATTCCTTCTTGCTTCATTTCTGCATATTCATTTCCTGCCATTCTGGTCAAATATTGATGAAAAGAAAGAAAACCCAA
Organism: Peromyscus attwateri; assembly: GCA_902168425.1. Taxonomy (NCBI): domain Eukaryota; kingdom Metazoa; phylum Chordata; class Mammalia; order Rodentia; family Cricetidae; genus Peromyscus; species Peromyscus attwateri. The sequence goes on along the minus strand of CABHPP010146000.1, from coordinate 33,010 downwards.
GGGAAAGTCATGGCCTACCACAACTTGGACACATCACTCTATGCTCAGGGAACTGCCTCCTTGGTTCATTCCAGATTCTGATAAAGACTCCACTCAGCTTGTCAGCCGCCTCCTCTGTGCCAGGCCTGGCTCTTACCAGATACTTGCCCTCGATCCACTGCCTTAGTTTCCCTGTATGTCATGGGAAACAGTAACGGTTAGAGGAAAATGACTTTAGTCACAGCATGGCTGGAACTGAGGAGAGACAAGTTCCCAGTTATTCTCCATCTTGCCTGTAGCAGCATTAAAATTTCATAGAAATGATGAGCCCAAAGCCAGGAAAAATATACAAGATGGCAATTTAGCCCTGAGGTGAGCTGTCGGAGTCTCTTCCTGAGACCCTGAGGCTTCAGCCTGTCTTCCCTCCCAGTGCGGGGCTCCTGAAGTAGTTTTCAATCTTTAGGGTCCATTGTTGAATTTTTTGGAGTCTGTGTTACTCTGTTTCATCAGCCATGCTTCTGGTCCTGCCTTTCTGCCTAGGCTGGTTTTAGCAACAATCACTTACCCTCACTGTGATTTTCCACCCAAGGCCTCCTCACTTCCAGGGTTGCTTATGATGGCTGAATTCTTCGACACAGCCACAGTGATCCTGAATCAAGCCTTCCTTAGTGTTTCACACATCTGAATATTTGTTTGAATAGCTAAAGGACAATTTATTATTTCACATGAAGTAAGTGGGAGAGCATTTTCTGATATAAATTGGAGAGTATTTGAGCTGGTTTTTCATATGTCACAAGGGTCAATCCTGGGATGAGCAGCAGCCTATCACCTCGAGCTGTCCATACATATGAACGATGATTGTTTTATACGGTGAGAGGTAACATGGCATTTTCCAGCCTCGCCGTTGACTCTTTTAAAAATTAATTAGATGTGTTTCTAGATCAATGTATGTTGATCACTCTCACTTCCTACCTTCCACTACCCTGGCCCACCCCTCCAATCTTTCTCTTACGTTTATGGCTATTCATTTTGATTTGTGACCCACTGATTAGCCAGGGTCATCTGTGTGATCATGGGTTTGGAGCCCTAGTGGGTGCAGCAGTGGGCACACAACTTAAGACAGTGATGACCCCTCTTCCCAGAATCTAGCAACAATCTATCAACTATTGGCAGTACTTCAGAGGTAAAGAGTAGTGCGTTATGAGCATCTCCCACTTCCTTAGCTGATTGTTGATAGGGCCAGTCTTATGTGAGCCCAGTGCAGGTAACTACAGTTGTGAGCTAAAAAAAAAAAAAACAAACAAACAAACAAAAAACAAAAAACCACAAACAAGAAACACAACCTGCTCCCTCTTTCCCCCTGCAAATATCCTGTAATAGTACTGCTTTCTTGGCCTCCATTTTTATGTCTGATAGAAGCTAGTTGAGGCCAGGAATCTCCGGTACCCTTTAACATAACCCCTCTCTGGTTGTTTAGTGATGTCCTCTGGTCACTTCTTAGGCTGGCACCATAGCCACCGACCATAATGAAGCTTATTGTGGAAGTAATCCCCATGATTCCTATGTGTCTTCATTAAACTAGGCAATCCCCAGTCTCCATGGAATGGCCAGAAGGATGAAGCCCTTAGAACTGCATACACCTTCTCGTATTCCCCACAATAATTGAGATCTCTGGGGTGCCCACACTCTCTAGAAGCATCCTCCCAGGGACCTCAGTCCCTCTGGGATTTGTATTATATTTTTGTGTGTGTTTGTTTCCCTCATTTTAGTTTTGATTCCTCATTGTGCCTCACTTGACAGATACACTGGAACCCAACACCTCTCTGTCAGGACTGTTATAGGTAACAGTCGTCTTGGGCTGTGGTGTGTAGCTTAGTGGTACAGTGTGCTTGGTAAGCAGGCATAAAGCCTGGGTTCTATCTCCAGCACTGAGGTGGGAGGAAAGAAAATCAAAACAGCCACCCTGGCTTGTGACCATTGCCCAGGGTGAAACCTCAGCAAATGAGAGGTTATCTCAATAGTGGTCTGTGGTAGAGTGATGCGCAAGAATGAAAACCAGAAAGAACAGTGCAGTATTTGGATCTGGGCTTGTTCCCATTTCTGGCTTTGTGGCCCTGGGCAGATGTCCCACCTATGAGTTGCATTTTCCTCATCTGGAAAATGGAGATGATGTTTAGACTTCACTCGATGGGTTGTTTGGGTGATTAAATGAATCGTGAATAAAATGCATTTAATCCTGGGTCCAGTATCAAGTTATATATAAAAGGAAAATCATGATAGCATGCATCAGGTCCTGGGAAAGATCCTTAGCATAATAAATAAATAAATAACCTAATTCACCCTTGTCAAGTCATGCCTGTTTGGCTGGAAATCTCCAGCTCACCCTGCTTGATTGAGAAGGCTCCATTTCTTTCTCTCCAAACCCTGCCCCCTCATAAAATCTCCAAAAAAGAAAAGGTGCCAAAAGCCCAGCTCCACATTTTGGGGGCTGTGGCAGCTCCTCCCCTGAAGTTACCAGAGCCCCAAAACCCACCTAAAGGATACCATACTTGGGTACAAACCCAGCTTATGGAGGACATGTCATTACCCCCTCACCTATAGGGTATTTAAGCTCCTGCTTTAGAGTATACACATGATTTCTCCTGGCTGGATCTCTGGGGCTGGAGAACTCACCCAGGAGTTGCTTTGCTTGAAATAAACCTGTTCTTTTGCAGTTTGGCTTGATCTGGCTTACTGTGTTGGTGGAGAAACCTACTATAAAGGTGCAGAAAATCTATTAATACCTGGATTTTTATTTCACACAATTACTTGTTAGCTCTGCAGTCTTGGCCATATTATACCACCCCTAAACCTCCTCTTCTTCTTCTTCTTCTTCTTCTTCTTCTTCTTCTTCTTCTTCTTCTGCTTCTTCTTCTTCTTCTTCTTCTACAAAAAAATCTGTTAGGTCCAAGATGTACAGTGAGTAATTGAAGTTGTCTATTAAATAGACAGTTGTGTATTTCTTCATATAACTCAGTAAATAAGAGATGGCAAACAGGGCAGAAGATGTTAGACCCAGAGATCAAATAGCCCCGAGTGGTTCTCTCTCTTCGCTTCAGCCTCAGAAGTAAGTATATCACTTTACACATCAGCAGGGAAGATGCAGGCTGTACAATAGGACACAAAGGATGGAGGCTAAACAGAACAGGTAGACTCAGAAAGCAGAACTCAAATGGGTCCTGCTGGTTGAGGAGCAAAGTACTAGAGCTGCCGAGTTCCAAAGGAGCTTGAGGACGCAGGTGGCTGCTGGGAGGAAGGGGCAGAGGGAGGAAGGGGCTGGGAGAAGAAGGTGGAGCTAGATCACACTAGCCTTTTTGACTACCTACAGAATTCAGGGGTTTGGTTTCTATTGCAATGTAAGCATCCCTGATGATCCCTCCATTAGTTGCCTGCATCTTAGTTGCCATATTCCTGAAAACTGTGTTTATGTGGCAGCTGCTGCAATGAAGCTTTGTGTCTTGTGATTACTTGTCTTGCTAACAGCTGTCTGTTCCTCCGTGAACCCTGTTTACCTAATTTGGTGAGGCTGGTATGCAGACAAATGGGCTTTGATATGATAAATGGGTCGTGAAAGGGAAAAGAAAAGGCGTACAGCGCTCATTTCCATTCCATCCTGGAATAAGGCATAAAAGGTCCCCAGCTGTGAAAACCCCAGCAGATTAGAAGCAGCCTTCTGATTGTCTGCCTGCTGGGGGATAATCCTGCCAGCCCAAGTGCTAGTGATTTGCAATTTTTATACTAGCCTTTCTCTTAGGACACACAAACACTTTCTAAATGTTTCCCAAAACTCGTCGAGGCAGAGAGGCTAGGATGTTATTTTGCAATTAAAAAGTCATTTTAGAAGAACTGTTTTAATAATCTGTCACAGGCTGCATGCATGACTTTGAAATTTCTCTGGGTTCACATTGCTTGCTACCTGACTACTGCACATCTTGGTGATTGACAGTCTGTCTCCACTGGTTGTTAATATTCTGACCCACCCCTTGAAATCCTGCCCCCTGGCACCACCCCGCATCCTGATGTAAAAGCCTCATTTTAAGGAAAAACTCCTCCCCTTCCTCTCTCTCTCTTCCACTCTCTTTCTCTCCATTCCCACGAAGTGTGCACCCTCTATCCCCCCTCTTATTCTCTTTTCTTTCTATCTTTCCCTATCTTTCTCTTCATCTCTCTTTTGTAATAAACCCATTTCTGCACAGATGCAGTGCCTTGGTTATGAATGACATGTCACTGCCCACTGCTACATCTGCACAGCCTGTTTTCCCCTACATGTGGGACACCCTGGTCCAGCCAGCTGCACAGTCCCCCCTCCCCCAACAATATATCATAATGTTGGGGTTATTGAGTCAGCAGAGGTCCTCCTGGCACACTTCTCCTGCCTACCAGCAGTCTGAGACACACTAGGAGCCCTGGAACCTTCAACACTCATTTCATCCAACACAGGCATAATCGGTAACACCCCCCCTCCCCCCAACCTTCAGTAAGCATCCCTTTTGACCATTTTCCCACAAGTAGGGATTCGTCCTGTTTCACTCACTGGTACCACATGTCTTTCCAGCCTTGAGCCCCTGTCCTTGTGCAACAGCATATGGAGACGGCCTGTGCACTCTCAGTTCCACAGCCCACAGCCTTTGGTGTGATGGTCCATTGGCTATCCCGCACCATTCGTTAGTCCTCACTGACCCTCTGGGATGCGGAGGTCAGTCCACTGGATTTTTTGGGGTTCGTTCCTATGTGGCTGCTGCAGCTGCGGGGCGGGGGGGGGGATCCCTCTCTCCCACCCGGCTACACTGCTACTCCATTTCCTGGTCTTCTCCACAGCACCGGCTCTGAGCTCCAATTCATAAACCGTAAAAGTTTCCCAGAAAAACTTTTCTCTATCTTTCTTTCAAAAAGACTATTTCCTGTGTGCAAATAGGAGTGTATGATTGATGTGGCCACCTGTATTTCTTTCTGACTTTTAAATGTTTCAGTTTATATGTTCCTTATCTGTTCAGTTTATTTTGGAAAAAAAAAAAAATAAAAACACCCACATGACCACATGGTCAGTCGCCAGATTTGATAAGGGCTGTCACACGGTCAGGCAGATGCCATCTTTACTAAGGGCACCAGGAAGTCACTTCCTGACTCAGTTATGGATGGGGCACCTGCTGCGCAGGCTGTCTATATGGGGGAGAGGTCAGGAAATTGCCTCATGCCACGCATTGTTTTACCATTGTTTTACAGGCCAAGCAAAGTCCTCTGGTCTTGGTCTGACGTTCCCCAGCTGCCTCTCTCAGGCTCAAGAGGATGGGGCCTAGAGACCTATCCTCTCCACATGCGGTGATATAGTCAACTTGCCAGCTCATTTCATTGCCTGACTCAGTTGTGGGCGGGGGCAGCATGCTCCTGTGCTGGGGTAATGTGGCAATAGTAATGCTTAAGAGATTTTAAATCTTTTTAAAATGCCATGTACTTCATTTTTGATATTGCAAGAAAACATTTGAAAGATCTTGAACCTTTCCTTGGGAGCAGTTTTTAGGTCTCTTGACCTAAAAATATAAATTTAAACTTTTCATCAGGCCAAAGACTTCTCTCTTGTCCAATCTGTACATGGCTCTCTCTAAACAAAAGATGTATGTACATGCTTTTGACCCAAATCTATAATTTTTTAAATATATCTAAAACTTTTATGTCCTTTTATAAAATAAAAATTCATATAAACTTCACAGGATCAAAAGAAATCATTGGCTCTACTTCACAGAGGTCAAGTGAGTTCCAGATAAATGAGTTTTCAGTTTTCCTCAACTGTCCATTCTTGAGGATGGTATTTCTCTCCCTCTTGGTCTCCCATTCGCAATCACTAAGACCATGGGCCAAAAGGTTCCAGATAAATTCACAGATTTTAACTGTCCTCTCTAGTCTGTATTTCAGCAGGCTGGCAGAAACATTGGAGCAGCAGTGTGGACCACAACCTGCAGCGCTTTCCCTGCTACAGCTGCCAGCAGAGACTCTTGTCTATGTGATGTGGACCCCCCTGCCAAACGTAATTGTTCCCTGTCTCTATAGCCAGGTCAGATGACCACATACTTCTGATAAAATACCCCATTGCCTGGGTTCCCTCCTTACCTTTGACTAGCCAGAGTCCTGACCACCTGCGCCCCATTTCAGCTTGAAGCAGCTATGGAGGAGAATATGTCATCCTGTGCTCCCTGTTCTCAGGACAGGCTGGAGGGCTAGGTTAAGGATGGAAACCCTGACATAGGGGAACAAAATGACCACTGATATACCAGGAAACTGGACCCAATATTGTCAATTGATATTTATTGGCTAGAATGGTTCTACAATAAGATAAGACACTTGTCCTTCTTTATGCCGAACAAAAGAGGTATTATATGACCTTAAGAAATAATTATTTCTATATAAGTCATTCAGGATTATAATCTGGCTGTACTCAAAGATCAGAAATATAGCCACAGGGCCTTAAAAATGTTAAAGGATTCAGATATCACTGCCAATGGCTTAAAAAATGTCTCTCCTTACTCAAGGTCTATTCAGGTTTAAGAATGTAAGCTTCCCTGTCCTTACTAACCTCATTAAGCTGTAACTAACTGGGAAACCTATATATTCAAGTTTAATTTATATATGCTCTCAAAGTTAATTTAATTTATACATCTAACAGATTTTGTTCCCTCAGTCCTCAAACACCTTTAGAGATCTGAGAATGTGGCCTTTAATATAAAAGCTGTTGATGATAGAGAGACATGTCAGCTCCTGGCAGCATCCTGTATCTTCTCCAAGAAGATAGATGGACACAGAAAAACTTCCACCTGGAAGCTTATGGCAAAGCCAGCCACACAGCAAAAAGTTGAAATCCAGTCCAGACTGTGAATAAGTGGAACAATAGAGGATCAGTTGCCCCATACTACAAAATCAGAATTTTTGATACAGCCCAGGTCCACTTGCCTAGGGATGACACTGTAGCTGGAGAGCTTCTCTTCAGGTCCCACCAAGCCCCACAGTCCCACAACCCACGTATAAAATAATCACTCAGACGCTTATATTACTTATAAACTGTATGGCTGTGGCAGGCTTCTTGTTATCTACTTCTTCTATCTTAAATTAACCCATTTCTATTAATTTATAAGTTGCCACGTAGCTCGTGGCTTACCAGTACCTTACATCTTGCTTGTCCTGGCGGTGGCTGGCAGGTCTCTCTGCTACAGCCTTCTACTTCCCAGCATTCTCCTCTCTCCTTGTCCCGCCTATACTTCCTGCCTGGCCACTTGCCAATCAGTGTTTCATTTATATAGAGTGATATCCACAGCATGACACCACCTACAATGGGCTGAGCCCTTCCACATCAATCATCAGTCGAGACAATCCCTCACAGACATGGCCACAGCTGGTGGCATTGTGTAGGAGAGGCTGTAGAAACTTTGAGGTGGGAGACATGGCTGGTGGGGGTGAGTCACTGGGGAAGGGCCTCTGAGGGTTATTTCTGGGTCCACTTCCTGCCCAAGCTCGGAGCTTCCTGATCATCTAAGGTGTGACAAACCCTGCAGGAAGCTTCTGCCACCACGAATAGGTCTCCAACTGTCATGTCTTCCCTATTGTAATGCACTACATCCTTTCAATTGTGAGACAAAACAAAGCTTCCATAATTTGACTTCTGTCAGGTATTTCACCACAGCAAAGAGGAAATTAACAGGACGATGTCATTGTCATCATCTGTTTCCATCATCTGTCCTCTTCTCTGCTTTTTCTAGTGCTAGAGGAATGCAGTTCCCTATGGTGGAAGGTCACCATTTTCTTGCTGGCTGCTGGCAAGAGTCCCTGTTAGCTACTACAGGCATCCCATTCACAACTTGACCTTTTGTTTTCTTTAAGCCAGCAGGACCATAGCTCTGACATTTGGCCTACCCACAAAGGCCCATGTGACTAGATTGGATACACCTTGAAATAATGTTCCTTTTGATTAAAGTCTCTCAACAAATAATCTAACACTCCATGTTCAAGAGAGAAGATTAGGAAGGCACAGTCACATAGTACTAGGATACAGGAATCTTTGGCCTTTACCTACCATAGTCTATACTCTGGCCCCCAACAAGTAAATCCTTCTCAGAGTGCACAAGTTGCATCCCATTAAAACATTGGCTCAAGTCCAAGATCCTGAGTCTGAGATCTCTCGTCTAGATTATAGTCTTCATACCACATGTTTCTTCTTCGGTTTGACTCACACTTAAGGGCAGGGTACCACACAGGTGTGTGTGCATAACAGCGTAGGAATTCGGTACTATCAGCATGCATATCAGCAGAGCAAGTAGTTGGTTATGACTTAATAAGTGAACACGAAGTTGTTTTTTGCCTGTGGCACTTACATCTTGGAACACGTGATGATTTATAATGCACTTTGACATTCAATTGTCTTTATCTTTAATGTGATTGGATTTGTGGCTTCCTGCTTGCCAAGTCATTCCTGAAAGAATTAATGTTATAACAGGAGGAGTTCTTTGTGGATGCTTTTGGAATGAGTGAGCTAATAGCACCGCACCTGTCCAAAGTATGGCTATTGAGCCTGCTGGATCCTGACAGGAGCTCCTGTCCTCTTCTAAGCAGATGAGGGAAGACCCTGAATTTGCAGGTGTCTGGGAATGGCGACTGTGGCTTTAGTCCTTATACACCTGCCTCACTTAGAGGATGATACATTGTAGTTTCTATTTCTCTTATTTTCAAGGATGCCTCTTTTCTCTTTCATACTGGATTTCAAGTGAAAGGTGAAGAAGCCTTTAGGAGTGTTTGCAATTTTTTTTTTTAATGTTTGAATCTCTGATTCCAGTTAAAGGTCATTCGCCTAAGGGAGAGAAGTCTATTTCACACTCTCTTGAAACTAGGAAAGCAGTCTTTTATCATATTAATAGAGTTATAGATTAGGTTTAAAGGATAAACAACTTCACTGCTTCCTAATTCTTTAATACATTGTATGGGCTTCTAACATTTTTTAAAAAAATAGTCTGTAACATCATTATACTTTTATTCAATTTTCAATACTAGGTCTGTAGTCATATATATATATATTCACATATTAATATTAAAATTTTTCAGATAAAGCAATATTATAGATCTTTCTAGGAAACTGGAAGATCAGGGACCATAAAAGTAGAAAACAGAAATAATTCTAAGTACTATCATATAGAAATAATAACTCTGTATTTTCCCATAATTTTTGAATAGCTCATGTAATTCATATATAGGTCAAAAGATATTTCCCTACATATAAAGTGAAAATGTGGTAAAATATATACAGTGTTACATCTTTCTTTGACACTAAAAGTTTACATATCATATACTTTCCTCCAGGCCAACTCTTTTCAAAATGTATTTGAAATTGTCAGATGAAAACTGCATTTTGGATAGGTGGAAGTTTTGAGATCCTCTTTTTCTAATTATTTATTTTTGATAATCACATACATGTACAGAATTAATTGTGAGTAAACTCACTATGACTTTCTCTTCCTTTTATTCCACTCCCTTCCGCCCCCGCCAAAACCTCATAGGAGGTAGCCACAGTTGCCGTGTGTCTGTGACTGTGATGGCCATGCCCAGAAGACAGTAGAACTTTTCAAGTCTCATTGGTTTTGATAAAACCTGAGCTTAAAAGGAAAAATGACAGGTAGGTGAATTTCAAAGATATGCACCAGAAAGTGTGCTGTCTGTCGGGCATGTTGACTAAAGTAAACTTGATAGTGTAATTGCTCCTCATTTCCTCTTTGCTCATGTGGAAATGGCTGGCGCTGCTAAGAGTCCCCCAGCAGATCATGCTAAGGTTGGTGTATGAAGAGGGCAAGTACTGCAGCCTCTCCTTCCCCACCCTCTCACAATGCAAATCAAAACTAAGATTCCATCTTACCTCAATCAGAATTGCTATCGTCTAGAAAACACATGACAATAAATGCTGGTGAGGACATGGGGCTAGCAAACTTTAGTTACTAGTGGTAGGAATGTAAATTAGTCCAGCCACTATGGATACCAATATGGATGTTTCTCAAAAAAATTAAAACTAGAACTACCATATGAACTAAATATACCTTTTCAGGGCATATAGCTCGAAATAACCAAGCCAGCATAGACAAACACACACATGTGCCTCTGTGAGGTCTGTTCTTGAAATGCATCCTGAACCATCTTCACAGCTGCTGTGAGCTCTAAGCTGCCATTGTCTTCCCATGTGCAGAACAACACAGCGCTGATGCCTTTACTGATGTCTCAAGTTTCCCCATGTCTCAATCTGTCCTTTCCCTCAGTGGCAAAAGGAAGCCTCTTACATTTGAATTGCCACAATCTTCCACCTCAGGTCCTTTGCATGTGCTGTTGCCACAGATGAGAATCCCTTTCCCCAATTCCTTCATTTCCGTGGGGGGATTTCCCCTGTGCAGAGACACCTCTGTCGTCTCCAACTCAGTTGGTGATATGCCCTCTGTGCACTTTTCTTCACAACTGTACTGGCTGGTTTTAGGTCAACTTGACATAAGCTAAAGTGATCCAAGAGAAGGGAACCTCAATTAAGAGAATGCCTCAATAAGATCAGGCTGTAGGCAAGACTGTAAGGCATTTTCTTAATTAGTGATTGGTGCGGGAGGGCCTGGCCCATTGTGAGTGGTGCCATCCCTGGGCTGGTGGTCCTGAGTTCTATAAGAAAGCAGGTTGAGCCAGGCGGTGGTGGTGCATGCCTTTAATCCCAGCACTCAGGAGGCAGAGGCAGGCGGATCTCTGTGAGTTAGAAGCCAGCCTGGGCTACAGAATGAGTTTCAGGAAAGGTGCAAAGCTACACAGAGAAACCCTGTCTTGAAAAAAAAGAAAGAAAGAAAGAAAGCAGATTGAGCAAGTCAGTAGGTAGGACCCCTCCATGGCCTCTGCATCAGCTCCTGCTCTAGGTTCCTGCTCTGTTTGAATTCCTGTTCTGACTTCCTTTGGTGATGAACTGTGATGTGAAAGTGTAAGTCAAATAAACCCTTTCCTCCCCAAATTGCTTTTTGGGTCATGGTGTTTTAAGATAACAGCCTGTGTCACAGCTGATGATGACTTGGTTTCTTCCTAGTCTGCACCACTCTGTGAGCAGATAACAGAGATGGAAGCTGTCATCTCCACCACTGAATCTGGGACAGAACATGAAACCATTAACTATGCACTGAGTAGGTTCCAGTATTAGTTTTATTTTTGCTGATGTGGCAAATTGCCACACATGCGTGGCTTTAAACAATGCACCTTTATTCATAGAGCTCTGGAAGGCAGCCATTCAAAAAGGATCTCACTGGTCTAGAAGGAATGTGCGTTGGCAGGTGCTACATGTTCTGCATCCAGGGGAGAGTTTCTTGTCTTGCTCTTCTGAACACATCTCACATGTGGCCTTTGAGTTGAATCTAGGTAAAGGTGGTTACAAGTGTGGCTCAACACAAAATATTAAACTCATTAAAACATTATGAATTTGTGGTTATTGTTGTGTGTGTGTGTGTGTGTGTGTGTGTTTGCTCATGTACGTGCTTGCACATAAATGTGGAGGTCAGAGGACAACTTACAAGAGTTGGTTCTCTTCTTCCACCATGTCCAGGATTGAACTCAAGTCGTTGTGCTGGGCAGCAAGAGCCTTTACCTGCTGAGCCATCTCTCCTGCCAGAATTGTGATATATATATGTTAGTTATATATCAGTTCTCAAGCCTGAACTTTGCAGATGACAACACTGGTGCCTTGACCTGGGTCACCTTTCTCCATCTTCCAAGTCAGACATGTATCTCTGTGTACCTTTGTTTCATGGTCATATCAACTTCCCACTTTCCTTCATCCTTTTTTTTTTTTTCACCATTTTTTAAGGACCTCTGTGAATACATTGAGCTCACTTGGATAATCCAGGCTAATCTTTCCAGTTTAAAGCCAATGGATTAGTGCTCTGAATTCCACATACCATTCTTACTTCCTTTGGGGACATATAATTAAACAGACAAATTCAGGGGATTAGGAAGTGGACATCTTGGGAGCCCATTATTTTGCATTAATAAATATTTATGGAATATTTGAATACAGAAATGGCCAACTAGCTTGGAAGTTCTTTGTGGGCAAATGCTTGTACTTCCTTTTCTCTTCACAGCATTTTGTGCCTTCCACAGCCAGGCCAATCTTCAGGTTCAGTAATTACTCTGATGGGCATGTGCAGCTTCTCAGGGGAGGAGAGAGGACTCGTGGGTGAGTTCCTCCTTTAATTATCAGTCTCCAAAGAGGATGCGGAGACTCTTGAGGTATTCGGTGAAGAGGGTCTTTGGGATCTAATTAAATATCTAATATTCTCCACAAGGCTTGAGATTTATAGTTGGAGCCGCTGTGATTGGTACGGTCTCTCCCAGAGTGATGAATGTAAGCATTCTAAATGTGTGCACCTCAGGTGATTCCTGCCAAGGTGATTAATTTCCAGGAGATTAATATGGTGAAGCTGAAGGCCGTGTTTTGCAATCAAGTAGAGAGCGTTTGCGTCAGCTTGGATTCCAGCAGCAGACTCAGAAAGTGAAATATGAAGATAGAGATTTCATGAGACCTGTAGAAATGGTGGGGCCTCACGGATGAGTGAAATGCAGCAGTGTGCTTGTCGGAAAAAGCTGCAGATATCCAGCATCCTATAATTTTACATTTCCCCAGGGACAACACAACCAAGACATTCAGTCTTGCAAGATACGTTTTCCTTCTCTGATGAGACCCGGGGTTTATCTGTCACATCTCAGGCTATTTTTAGTGATTATGCTTTAAAAAACTTGAGGAGCCTATCTCCTCTTACCACGCTCAAGTACAGGGTTGCTATGCAACGGGACCATCTCCCTGGTGGTCCTCACACTCTTTTCTCACAGACATTCAGTGAACTGGACTTTGGCTGAAAACAAACAGCCGAACCAGAGCTGCTCATGCAAGAAAGAGCAACGGCTTTGGAATCTCACTGGCCAGGATCCTTGTTTCTACAGCTGGGCTTGAGGCCCTGGGCACATTTATCTTCCTGAACTTCAGATTTACCATGTGTAAAATGGGGATGCCATTGATACATATCTCCTGAGATAACTAGGATCAGAAATTCTAATACGTGTAAATACCCATGTTCAGTCCTTAAACAGTGGTTCCACAAAACAGTGTTTTATTCTTATTTTGCATGAAATGGGTATTACACAGTCATGTAGGGAATGAAGGAAATTCTGTTAGCAGGTTCGTCCTTCTTTACCTCTTGTGTTTATTAGAATTGGTCACTATGGTACAGCAACAGCATTAGCAATTAATATTTGTAAGTACTTAGTAAGCGCTGATGCTCACAGTGAGCCGCCAGAGAGGCAATGTGGCTTTTTTTCCCCCCACAGAGCCAAAAAGTAGAATAACTTGGCTTAATTCTTACATTTCTCATCATTTATTATTTTTTAATTTATATTATTTTATTTAAAATTTTTTTCATTTTACATATCAACCACAGTTCCCCTTCCCTCACCTCCTCCTGCTCTCCCCAACCTTCCCCCCACACCACCCCTCAGAAAGGGTAAGGCCTCCCATGGGGAGTCAACAAGGTCTGGCACATCAAGTTGAGGCAGGCCCAAGCCCTTCCCAGCTGCATCAAGGCTGAGCAAGATCTCCTACTATAAGATCGGTCTCCAAAAAAGCCAGTTCATGCACCAGGGATAAATCCAAGTCCCATTGCTAGGAGCACCACAAGCAGAGCAAATCACACAACTGTCACCCACATTCAGAGGACCTGGTTCGGTCCCCTGCAGGTTCCCTGGCCTTCCATCCAGAGTTTCTTACCTCTTTTCCTCCCTTCCTCTCTCCACCCCTCCCCCTCCAAGTGCAGCACAAGTCCTTCTGCTGGTTGGGTTAAAGCTGTACACCCTCGACTCCCTCCTGGTGATCCAAGGAAGTCTCTGGATTGGCTGATAGGAGCTGTAATCAAGCTGGTTGTTGTGGATGTGTGAGCTGACAGACTGCAATGCCCTTACAGGCTCCTAGTGAATCAGTCCTTTGGAGTTCATAGCAGATACTGACTCACCCAAAGGAATAATCCTCTTTGCACATATGTCCTTCAGGATGAAGAACAAATTCAAACACACGATGGAGCTAAAATCAACCCTTAAGTCCATCTCAATGGTACAGCAGTGGGTACAGCCAGTCTGTCACACTGTTTTAAGGACATACTCTGTGTGGCAATGATGAACTTAGAGTTTTTGGTGCCATGGGCTCATGTTCTTGGCATCACTTTTGTGGAAGCAAGTGGCTCGCACCCTGTCAACTTCTTACATTTTTTTTTCTCTACCACTAGTAGGAAAGGTTTGTAGTTCTCCACTGTAAGAGGACAAGAGAGTAACGTGAATATAAACATCATTTTTCTCAGTATCAGGGTCAGTAGGGCAGCCCAGGAGCGTGGAGTCTGTAGCACACTGGGTTTCTAAGACCTACTAGATAGAGAACAGCTACAATGGCTGTGTCCACGAAGACTGTCGCTATAGAAGCCCACAGCTTCTGAAATTCTTTGCAGGGAAAGCTGGAAATACCTAATTCGGCTAACGTCTTGGCTCTGTTCATTGTCTGCACTTCCTTGCTTAGTACTGTGCAGCCACAGAAAGCAGTCTGCTGGCCAGCCCTCCCAGTGGTCATGCTGACCTGTGGTTTCTGATGTAGCCCAGCTACCTGACTTTACAGGCAGGGGACAACCAGGGAAAATGAACAGCTGTTTGCAGGTGACAGTGAGTGGGAGAGCTGAGATTGAAGCCAGGTTCCTGTTTGGAGTTTCTCTCTACTCCCACCCCAAGTTTGCTGCTCCATTAATTTCAGTTTCACGGTGTGTGTCTGTGTGTGTGTGTGTGTGTGTGTGTGTGTGTGTGTGTGTGTGTGTTTACAAATGCACATACACCGAAGCAAGAGGACTTCAGGTATCATTTCTCAAGTGCCATTCACTTTATTAGCATTATTACTATTGTTTTACATTTCATTATTCCATGTGGATGGGTGTTTTGCCTTTATGGACTGTCTCTGCACCAGGTGTGTGCCTGGTGCCCATACAGGCCATAAGAGGGCATTAGATCCCTTGGAACTGGAGTTACAGATGATTATGAGCTGACATGTGAATTCTGGGAATCAAACCCAGATTCTTTGGAACGGCAGCCACTACTCTTAATTACAAAGCCATTTCTCTCCAGCCTCTATTATTGTTGTTGTTGTTGTTGTTATTTCAAGACAAAAACTCTCATTGACATGGACCTAGCCTAGACAGCCCAGTGGTCCATCTATTCCTACTGTCCTATTGCAGGGATCACAAGCACATGCTACCACCGTGTCTGCTTTTTGTATTTTTTTTTAAATCATTGGTTCAGGGTTTTGAACTTGGATGCTTATGCTCATAAAGCAAGCATTTTACTGACTGAGCTATCATTCTAGCCCTCTCTAGTTACCTTGACTTTGCATTGAGAATAAGCCACATATTTGGATTTAAGCAGTGTGGAAAGGAAAGTGAACACTGGAAATATTCATCCATCAAGTGTCAAAGGCTCAAGGATCCCTTAGGTGACATTCAAGGGCTTAGCAATCATACTCTCTCTGGCAGCAAGAACAGACACTCAGATTCCCCAATACAAAGTCCCTCCATCTCCAGCACAATGTGTGACTATCATCAGATAGAATGTTTTAGAATGTATTGTGTTCTCCAAGCAATAGGCCATGGGTAACTCATTCTCTGCAATATCTTATACCAGATCCATCCAAATAAAATAGTTTGAGTTGTCCAAAACCAGAAGTTCTTGTTGCAGAATTTCATTATCGTTTAATGCTCACAAGGTAGCTCTGTAGCTGGATAAAATCCACAGCAATGGGAAGGATTTGCTGGCCTTTCAGTTTGGGGCTTTAATGTGGTCCATTGAATTAATGGAGCAAGCATACCTCCCTTTGAGGATACTCAGCACACAATGTATTGATTTTCCATATTCTTGCACAATGCTTCTGGCCAGGCTATCAGTCTGAGAGTCTGAGAGGGATAAACAACAAAAAAGTGAGGATTATAGAATAGTCCTCTCAAATGTCAGAATGAGCAAGAGGAATTAGTACAAAACTAAGGAAACAGAGAGAGGACCCAGGGATGCTGTCCTAAAGAGGTAAATGATGTGCTGTTCATGAGATTCAAAGTGATGAGAAAATGTGCAAAACTCCTCTGTTGTAATAGTTAATGAAGGTCTTGGTGGCTTAGTGTCAGAAAAGGTTTAGACACAAGATCTCTGGAAGCAGGACAATGTGTATTCTTTCTATCAATCCTATCAGAGTTCTCAGCCTCGGACCTGCTCAGGGTGCACCTTAGGTGAACATTGTCAGATTTTCAGTGGATCTCTGTGTTTTAGGTGCAGGGGTAACCAAGGCTGAGAAAAAGGACTCATGCTTACAATTCCCTTGATAGATGCATTTATTATTTTCTTCTTGTAGTCAACAAAAATTGTGGCTGAGAAGGTTATTAAGTTCAGCATGGCCACAAAGCTGTTAACCAGGCTGGCAGGAACGGAGATTCTCTAAGGAGATACCTGTGTCTCTCACATGTCTATCAGACCATTGAAAGTGTGGAAGCCAAAGAAATAGAAATTTCCCCAGGAATCTCATGCTGGGAGAAAGCAAAGGCCTCAGTGGATGGGAAAGCTTGTCTTTCAGAAGGCAGTCTCACACGTTTCTTACTAGTAATCTGTCAAATCATCTCACAGTGTGAGACTGAAACCCAGGTAGGGATTGGTCAGTGGTGGGTGAGACCACACCTTGACTGGACTCCTTAGATGTGCATATCCCTGGTCCTCTATTTAAATATTAATCTGACATCAGGACCCAAAGATAGACTTGGTGGGATGTCCTGGGATCTCTGTTCTTTTTCTCTATGTGGCCACATTGAAGAAATCTCCTTTTCCTGCTTTCTATTGTAATTTTACCCTATAATTGGCTTACCCAGGACAGATAGACAGACCTGACTTGGGGGCACAGGTTGTGACTTTTCTCAAGTTTGATAACAGAGTGAGAAGAGAACAGAGTTGGGAGGCTGACTTGATTCTCACAGCCCATGCTGCCATCACTGGGCTTCTTCCTTCTGCTGAAAGGAAGCCAGAATGCATAAGTGGATGGATGTCTCATGAGTTTCTTGTATCTGGTACCCTGACAGATCTCATTTTATTCAGATAGCACAGAATTGTTCAAATTTGATTGCTGCTGCTTGGGAAAGGAGAGCTGGTACCACACTGGTTATGATCTCAAAAATCGACGGTGGAGGATTTCCACTTAAGAGCTTAACTTCCCGACCTTGAAGGTAAGTACAACCCAGACCTTGCTTAGAGTTCATTGTATGGCTTTAGGAAGTATATCAGATGCTCCAACTCTTGGACTCTATCTAAAGTGTCAAATTATTTCTGTGGCAGTCATGACAGTAAAATGAAATATTTGCAAAGTTCTTAGCACTGGGTCTCCTGCCTAGAAAGCATCCATTTTATATCTATAATGGTCTAAAGTTCACTCAAAGCAAGGAGAAGAGAGAAATGGGTGTGTCCTGGAAACAAATTCTCACCCCATCCTTTGGGGGTCATTGAAAAGATGGTGATGCATGGATTGTCTCGTTCCAGCTCTGGAATTCGGACACTGCTCTTTCCTTTCAGGAATTTCCTGATGCTCTTTTGTGTTCTGGGTTCTTTGACCTAGAAAATATGGAGCTGAAGAGGACTTTCTAGCTGAGTGAGAAATCTTGGAGGGAAATGTTCTAGTGGCCTTGACTGCTGCTGTACTAGGCTGGGTAGAGTGCCTACACCATACCATACAACACAGCAAGTTTTAGATGGTGTCTTCTAAGGAGTTAACATATGAGTACTGTTCAGTTGGATGTGGAGTGATGATACTGGGCTCAGATGAGAGCTGCAATGGCCCAGCATAGAACTTACTGGGGGACAATGGTATCAGGGGGTGGTACTGGTAAAGATGGAGAGGATATTGAAGTCTCCAGAGATTCCTAATGGGGAGAATCTGTGGTCCTTGAGATGGATGGAATTGAGAATAGGTAAGGAATTGTTGCCTGCGTTTCTCCAGGTCTGGTCTCTGGCTTCACCATCTGGATGGTAGTATCATTTCCTGAGTTTGTGAACTCTGAAGGGGAAAAGAAAGCGGGATAAAGTACCTGAGATCTTGGATACACAAAATTTCTGATATCCAATGGAAACACCAACATGGATATCCCTATTCAGAAAAGGCATGAAATTCAAATGAGCAGGGCTGTGAACATAAATTCTGGTGTATGCTGGCTACAGACTCAACTAAAGCTGTGGGCATCGATAGAGCGTCTAGAACAGAGTTTATCAGCCTCCACACTGAGTGTTCTGGACTGGCTAATTCTATGCTGCAAGGCTGATCTTTGTGCTATGGGGTATTCAGTAGCAGATCTGACCTCTGACCTACAAGATTCCAGGAGCACCTTGTACTGTAACAACCAAAATATTTCCAGATGTTTCCAACTGTGCCTCTAGCTGCAAAGCTGCCCCCAGTTGAGAGCCACCAGCTCAAAATATTTGTGATCTGGGTTTGTAATGCTTGTTCTGATTTTGGCTCCGTCCCTGCCCAGCTGAGACCCAGGTGGGTGAGGTACTGAAAGCCTCTTTGTCTCCCCTTCCCCTTCTGTCTATTGAAAACAGAAGATAACATGAGTTGGGCTATCGTTTTGTTTAGCAAGATGAATGTGAATACTTGAGAAAATTGCTTGGAAGCGTGTCTGGCTCACAAGATGTGTTTGTTGTTACATTACTGGTGATACTCTCACTGAGAAAAAGATAGGGTGTAGGAGTGAGCCTTGGGAAATGCCAGCATCCAAGATTGAACGGAATAGGAGGAGACAGAGCAGGGACAAGTAACTGGAGCTAAGGGAGGGATATGTAGTGGGGGTGACGTCGTAGGGTGGGGGAGGGTGAGCATGTGGGTACAGGGTACTGTAAAGGCAGTTTGAGTCTGGGGTGCTCTTAGCTGATACTCTCCTGCCTCTACCCATCTGAAAGCCTGGAAGTAAACAATGCAGTATATTTCATCAAGACAAAGCACACTGAAACAGCTTGGTTAATTAATTAGAGTCTAGGATTGTCTAGGAGTGATTGTTGCATAGTATCCTCAAACGACATTTTGGTAAAGAACCCTCTCTTATACCTAGATGGATAGTCATGGGGAAACAACATTACCTAGTGACGTGTGGTGAGCCCTGAGAGGCCTACAAACCATGTAGACAGATACTGTGTTGTAGCTCTATGCTCTGTCCTGGGTACAAGGCAAAGGAGATGTGGTTAATGCATGATGGTCATGTGTGTTTGTCAGCAAAATGATTTTATTTATGCAGTTCAACACTTTTGTTACCAAGGAAAACAAATAAGCCTCTTCATGATAGTTAGTCTCAGTCATTAACCTGATTGTCTCTGGAATCAACTAAAAGGCAGGCCAATGTACACTCCTATGAGGAATTTTTTGATCTGACTATTTGGAGTGGGAACACCCACTATGATAGTTTGAAGGTAATTGGCCTCTATAATCCTATAAGCTCATGAGGAGTAGCACTATTAGGAGGTATGGCATTGTTGGAGTGGGTATTGCCTGGTTAGAGGAATTGCCTTGTATCACTGTGGGGATGGGCTTTGAGGTTTTCTCTGGTCAGGATACCGCCCAATGTCTCAATCAACTTCCTGTTGCCTGCAAGACATAGGACTCTCAGCTATTCCTTCAGCACCATGTCTGCCTGAAGGTCATGATGATAATGGACTGGACCTCTGAAACTGTAAGCCGCCACCTCAATGAAATGTTTTCTATATAAGAATTGTCACAGTCATGGTGTCTCTTCACAGAGACAGAAACCAAACTAAGACATACACCCTAAGTGTGTACCTATGGTAGCCTGGATAAAAGAGATGGAAGAAAGAGACATTTTGCTTTTTGCCTGTTTTCCTTCACTCTTACTGGCAAGTTCATTTACTTTGTTGCTGCTTCTGCTGCTGCATTTTGTTATTGATATTAGGACTTAGCTTCAGGATCCCCATGTGGATTGAAGACCAAGAGCTTGCCAGAATCCTCTAGGCCTATTGTGTAAGATTGAGACTATAGAGGCATCCAGTCTCATGGCCTGAGAAACAGCTGGGTTCTTGGTCTTTCTGCTGTGAGACAGCCATTGTTAGACTATCCAGACTATTATTTAAGTCATTTTAAAAATCCTCTTTCAGTAAGTATTTGTTCTATCCATTCTGTTCCTCAAAGAAACCCTAATGTACCCCTCTACCTCACTTCTACCTCTACTTCAAATGATCTGAAACATTTCCTGGTAATTCTCAACTTCTAGAAAGTACTTACAACAAAATTAATAGATGTAGGTAGAGGATACATGATCCCTGAAGAACATGATTGTATTCTTTCTTCTCTCCACTTTCCTCCCTTCCTTGTCCCCCCCCCCCATTCCTTTCCTATTGATTATGTAACACATTTTTGTGATGGTTCAGACACAGAACGAGGTGCCAGGAGTCAAGCAGAAAGCAAAAGAGAATCTTGGCCAGATTATCCATTTGTTTGTTTGTTGATTTCTTGAAGCCCAGGAACCATTTTATTAGGGTTTGAGAGAAAAACAACAGGATAGAGAGCTATAAATGTTGGCAGCTATTGGGAGGAAGGAGATGGGTAAGAGAAAGGGAGAAAGAGATGTCTTTTGTAGTTGTGGTCCAAAAAAGAGAGCATGTTCAGCAGTGAGAGGCCTATAAGCAGCTGAATTGAATGTGTGTGTGTGTGTGTGTGTGTGTGTGTGTGTGTGTGTGTGTTTACTGGTGTGTGTGTGGTAGAGGGTATTCAGAGAAAAAAAGGGGAGGCCTAGAAGGTCAGGATAAGCATGCTTAGGACTTTTTACCAAAACCCAAAAGAAGATAGAGGGAAGAGTTACTGTTTTTGAGTTAGAGTTCAGAAAGCTAGGCAGGGTTAGTAGTGAGAATCTGAAGGCAACTGCCTGTCCTTAGTTTTAAACATGTAAAACCACAGGACTTAAAAAGATGTTGTGGGGGCTAGAGAGATGGCTTTGTGGTTAAGAGCTCATAATGCTCTTTCAGAATTCCAGTGTGCAGGTCCCAGCACCCTGTGCTGGGTGGCTCACAGCCTTCTCTAACTTCAGCTCCAAGAGATCTAGTGCCCTCTTCTGGTTTCATCAGGCACTGCACTCACATGCAGACACCCCCACACATACACATAATTAAAATAAAAACTTTTAAAAAGAGATAGCATAGAGATACTTACCAAAGTGATAAAGAAAAACTGGAATGTGTTGACATAGAAATGAAGAGGAACTCTTTTTTCTATAGGGTAATCAAGAAAGATTGCCTGGTCTAACAGGAAACACACAAGCAAGCTCATCACAGTAAGCTTAGAAAAGGGTCAGGAGATGGAAGAGCCTAGAACATGTGGTGGTGTGGGATGGGAAAGCATCATGCAGTGGGTTGGGGAGGAGTCTGGGGCCTGGGTGATTCAGCCATGAAAGCCATCAGGGAGGACTCTGGAGGTTGTCCACCAAGGCAATGAGATAAGGTTGGCGGGGTCATTGTGAACAGCCCCACGTGTTCAGGATGTGGCCATGGATAAACCGCAGGTGCCCAACCTTAAGGAATATTTTGTGATCTTCCATCTTCGTGTGACTACTACTGGCATTTAGGCACTTTCAGTAACTTGTGATGGCACCTTCTTCTTCAGGCTTTGGGAATAATAACATTCTTTGCTTCCTCCCTGTCATGCTTTGAGACACCAAGGATGTTGCTCTTATGTCTGCCCTTCTTGTCATTTCTCTGAAAGACATGGATGTTTATTAAAATATCCTTTTTTCACTTACTTTTATTTCCCTGAGTGAATATCACGTTGATTCCTATAGATTCCTTTGAGAAGTGCTTCAAAATCAGAGCAGTAGTAGGCGTGGAGGGAGGGAAAGAAATGAAGGACTACTTTTGCTGTGTGATTCATTGGAAAAATTGTCTTTTCACCCAGTAAACACTCATTAGATTTCTGTTAGAAAGGATGAGT
Source organism: Peromyscus attwateri (assembly GCA_902168425.1). Lineage (NCBI taxonomy): Eukaryota > Metazoa > Chordata > Mammalia > Rodentia > Cricetidae > Peromyscus > Peromyscus attwateri. Next base: position 10,926 of record CABHPP010146000.1, on the reverse strand, counting down.
AAGACGGGCTTGGGACTATTGGATCTCATCCTTGTTTTAAAGTCTGGAAATACCAACTGATTACAGTTGAAGTAGAAATGTACTAAGAATAACAGGTGGGGCAAGAAGCAGAAGTTAATCCTGCCCATTAATTCTGACTGAGGAGAAGCTGTGTGTGGTGGCATAGGACTGTGATGTTGACTCCAAAGTCAGCCTGGGCTACATAGTGAACCACTATCTTCATAGTAAAAATAAAACAAGACAAGACCAAACAGAAGACGGAGACTTCATGGGGTGATGAGAGCTGAGCTGGGTTGCTAAGTCTACTCAGTGGCTCCCTGGGTAGAAAGGACATAGGTTCTTCAGCCATAAAGAGACAGGGCAAGGGAGATGGCTCAGTCAATAAAGGACCTGAGTGTGGACCCTCAGCACCAATGTAAAAAGCAGAGCCCAGTGACCAGCACCTGTAATCCCAGTACTTGGGAGTTAAGAGACGGGAAGATCTCTAAGATCTGATGGATAGCCACCCTAGCAGATCAGTGAACTCCAGGTTCAGTGGGAGTCCTGTCTAGAAAATTCAGTAGAGAGTGACTGGGGAAGACATCTGGTGCTGTCAAGTGACATGAATACACATACACAAATAAACAGTAAGAACAAAGGCCCCTCAAGCATAAAGAAGTATGGTAGTTCCCAGTTAGCTGAGTCATCTTAAACATGATGCTTAGCAGCATTAACAGAAGTAGAAAGCACAGGGTGGGCTGATCTACACTGGTCATCTCAGATATTCCCAGTAGGTTGCAAGCTCACTTACAGGTCTGTTTCTAAACCCTAACTTTAGTTATTCAGCTACCAATTTTCATTGCACAATACAGAGTACAACTATATACATAATCTTGTAATATAATTTACCTAAGGTTGCCTGTTTTCTTTAAACTGATTCATACTTAAATGTACTTAAGAGGATTTTAAACAATATGCTAAAGAAACTCTACAGTTCAATTGAAATCTAGTCTGATATGCTAAATTACATATTTATTTGCTTGGTTTTTGAGTCAGGGTTTCCCTTTGTAAACCTAGCTGACCTTAGATTCAGGATCTTCCTTCTTCAACCCCCCAAGTGCCTGGGTTACAGTTGTACACCACCAGGCATGATTTTTGTATGTGTCTTGATCTTGTCATGGGCTTAAGTTACATTTTTGCACTGTACAGTCATATCAGTGGGGATTTGTTCCAGAATCCATTGGTGATACAAGGTCTCTTACATACCATCCTATTTTTGCTTAACTTATGTTCATCTTACTGATGCTTTAACTCATCTTTGGAGTATTTACAATAAAGGATCCAATGTAAATGCTACAAACATACTTATCATAGTGTATTGTTTAGAGAACAATGACAAAACAACAACAAAACAGTCTGTGTGTGTTTGGTAAGATTGCAATTTTTTTCCTGACTATTTTCAACTCTTTGTTGGTTGAATCCACGTATGCAGAAGCAGTGGCCATGTGTTAAATAAATAGTTGGCTATTGAAACATAAAAAGTACATTCATAGACACATTGCCTCATGGCTATGCCTCACCGTTAGCAAAGCAGCAGGTGAAGGGAGGAGATGAGGATGGCAGCGGGTGAGTGCGTGATATTATCACATCTGTGTGGGAAATGCAGTCCTCAAGTGGCAATGTGAAGAGGCTCCCAGAAGGGGAGTTAGATGGCTCTCCATTCATTATCAGCAAAGTTCAAGTAATTGCACAGACAAAGGAGCTCCTACTGTCTGCAGAAATGCAGCACTGGGGGAGAATGGCAGCACTGAAAGTCTACAGTGGTCTCCCTCAACCCTCTTTCCCCTCTTCTCCCTGGCACTGAGAGGTTCTTTGACTCTGCCCATTTCATATGGGCTTGGGAGGAAGACATGATTCAGGGGCTTTATTACAGGAAGTGGCATCTTTTCACTCTAAGAGAGAATACCATTGTGAAAATGCACGTGGGAGACACTGTAGGCCCTGAAGGATCCTCTGGTTACTCAACTGGAACCTTACCAAATTCAGGAAACACAAAGACCTGATGTGGTGTTATTTTTGGACAGCTCCCTTTTCAGCAAGATCATGGAAGACCAGCATGGTATGGTTACCTGATATCCTAGCTTCATTTTCTGTTGCTGTGATAAAATATCCTGATGAAAAACAACTTAGGAGAAAAGAGTTCATTTCAGTTCACTGTTCCAGTCCACAGTCCATCACAGCAGGGTTGTCATGGTACCAGGAATCTCCAACAGCTAGTCCCATCATATCTGCAGTCAAGAATGGAGAAAAATGAATGCATGCATGCTTAACATTCAGCTCACTGTCTCTATTCTTATGCAGTTTAGGACCCAGACCCAGGGGATGGTTCTGGCCACAGTGGGAAAACCTTCTCACCCAAATTAATGCAATCATGGCAGACTCCTACAGCTGTGCCCATAGGCCGACCAGATATAGACAGTCTGTCATTGAGATTCTCTTCCCAGGTGATTCTGGGTTGTGTCAAGTTGACAAAACTAACCATCACACCTGCCATTGAACAGTGTCTTTATGTGGCATAAATGATGTAGATGCTTCAAGGGTCCAGCAAGTTCTTAGAATGAATGAAGCACAGTGGGTGAATTAGAAAACTGTATCCATTTGGAAAGATGCACAGCCACTCAGAAATGCCATGGGAGTTAGTGAGTGTTGGTGAAAGAGCCTGTCTGTTCTTTAGCTCTATGCATTTTTTTCAAGTAAATTTGGAAGTTTTTGTTGTTGTTTCACCAGTTTTGTTAAACAACGTCTTCTTACCCTCTTAATTATACCCCCAAAGAGGCAAACTCTGTGGCCTAGACAAAACACCTGCATGTCCAAGCAAATCTATGAGCTTTACAATGAATGTGTTGAGTAGTTCACATTCTCATCCAATTTTGCACCATTGCTTGTTTCTGTTTCATCACTCCTAAGAGCCAGGAGGCTTGCTGTCTCCCAAACCAGCCCACTGAACTATCACACAGGATATGTTCAAGCTCACTGGAAGATCTGTATGAAAACATCCAAATGTCATAGTCTGGGATTCAAGACCCATCTATCCACAGCCAGTTGTGGAACTCATCCCAAGAGTTATCCTCTGCTTCTCAGATTGACCTGTCAATCTTTCCTGAGTTCAGCATCTGCTGTCTTAACATCCAGGTTTTGCTTAACACACCACCCATGTCTAGAAATGCCCTGGGCTGTGCTCTCAGATGTTCTCGGTTCAATGGTCTAGTTTTAAAAACCTAACAAAGCTGTCAGAGTTCAGTGTTGGGGTTCAGCCCCAACCTATCAAAGGGCCCTTTGAAGGAGGGAGTGAGGAATTAAGAATATTAGATAGAAACATAGATGTAGATAAAGAGAAGATAGAGACACAGGATAGCTTCGGGAGGGCCCTGGGTCAATACCCAGCAGCCTTGAATTTATTTCTAATGGGCTTTTTATACACTAGCAAGAGGAGAGGCAAAAGATCTCTCCCTTTCAAGATCAAAGCACAATGTGCAACCAAGTGTAGACCCTTTAAAATATATGGTAACCATGCCTTTGGCCAAATCATCCTATTATGCAGCCCTATTGGGTAAAGCAAGCTCAGACTTTCTGACCTTGAGCAAAACCTTACTAGGGAGACTCTGTGGGCCCTCACAAATTCCCCTTTCTTAATATATTTTTAAAAGGTCCCTCTGGACCTTTCAGATGACTGTGTACTACCTAGAAAATCTCAAGTGAGAGTGAGGAGCTTAGCTCCTTGTGACTGCAATACCCTCTGACCTTGAGTAAAACCTTATTAGAGAGCTTCTGTGGGCCCTCACACAAAGCCATTTTGGAAAAGGTAATGTAAACTGTATATTTTGAAATATGGTCTGAATAGGTCCTTAAGCCAACACAACTGTTTGAACAATGCAGGTTACAAAAATAGGGAAATCTAAAGAACACAAAATAAGATGAAATTTGTATATGGTTTCAATCCTAACACACCCACATATATATCCATTTATTGTTCTCAATAAGGTTGCTGATGATTAGATTTATTGGAAGGCATAAGAAGGTGGGAAATGCTACAGCTGGTTTAGGAATTGGAAAATATTTTTGTGAATTAATATGGACATTTCTACAGTTTCTCCTGGTAGGGGTTCAAGAGAAGAATGTTCTGAGCTGGCAGAAACGTGGTGTACATTCTCTGTATTACTTTTCTCATTGCTGTGACTTTACATTGGCTCGCAGTTTGAGAGGTGGTGAAGGAACAGAAGAATTCTTTGCAGCAGGAAGACGTGGTTGGGACTCTACATCTCAGCAGCCTAGGAAACAGGGAGCTCAAGCTAGAAGTGGTGTTGAGTTTTAATGTTGTGGAATATTAATTTAAGATGTGTTATATTCATTTATGCAGTGGAATATTAGTTTAATAATGCAAAGATGTGCTGTATTCTTTTATGTTGCATTTGTTTAACTCTGTGAAGCTATGTTACTGTGTCTGCCTGAAACACCTGATTGTTCTAATAAAGAGCTGAATGTCCAAGAGGTAGGCAGGAGAGAAAAATAGGTGAGGCTGCCAGGCAGAGAGAATAAATAGAAGGAGAAAAAGAAAAGATCAAGAAGGGAGAAAAGGAGAAGATGAGGATGCCAGGGACTAACCACCCAGCCACACAACCACACAAAGGAAGAAGTAAAGAAAAGACACACAGAAATAGAAAAAGTTAAAGTCCAGAGGCAAAAGGTAGATGGGATAACTTAAGTTAAGAAAAGTTGGCTTAGAAACAAGCCAAGCTAAGGCTGGATATTCATAAATAAGAATAAGTCTCTTTGGGAGGTGAGTGTTGGGGCCCCCAAAGAGCATAGAGGAAAAAAAAGAAAACCAACTACATTGTAATCCTCAGAGCTTACTCACAGTGCTCTAGTTCCTCTAAGGTAGTCCCTGGTGCCCAAAGGTTCTACAACCTCTCCTAAACAGTCCTACCAGTTGAAGACCAACATATGGACCTATGGGCCATATTTGACATTCCAGCCATAACATAGTTATTATCAAACTTCCTAGAGTACATTGCTAATGGAGCACAGAACTTTGACTGCTGGAATATGGGCTCCATGGTGTAGGAATGACATCTCTTATTCACTCTTAGATTCCTTATACCCACCACACTTACCAGTATATGATATTCATTAATAAAAAAATGTAGATGCTTGACCACCGAGGTTACATTTACTCTCAGAATCTTTCCTATTATATTTCGCTCAATACTTCTGGTGAGTTATGTTGTTAAGCAGTTGGTGATCTTGGCTTCAAGATTTCTTTAAGACTCCAGCCAAGGAAAGAGATCAGTGCCTTGCTCAGCCATCATCAGAGAAGCTTCCTTCTGCAGCAGATGGGAACAAATACAGAGACCCCAGCCAGTCAATATTCAGAGAGTGAAAAGACCTTGGAACACTGAGCCCTAAGTGGTATGACTTCATCAAATCTCTCTCCTCAGGGCTCAGGGAATCTTGCAGAAGAGGAGGGAGAAAGAACGTGAGAGCCAGAGGGGATTAAGGACACCAAGAAAACAAGGCCCTTTAAATCAACAGGATCAGTGTATAGATGAACTCACAGAGACTGAGGCAGCATGCACAGGGCCTGCACTGGTCTGCACCAGATGGATTCTAGAGATGAAAGAAGTAGACACATATTCCCACTCCTAACCCAGAATCTATCTCCAATTGGTAAGCAATTGCAAATGAAATTTAGTTTTCTCCAAGGGTGAGGGTGGTCTCTGGTGAAACAAACTACTCTTAAGGGAAGGCTGCGTGCCCAACAATAGATGGCAAACAGAAAAAGGACTCAACAGTGTCATTGAGGTTCCTTGTCTCATAATGTCATGTCAGGTTCTCATTCTTTTTTAATTTTTTTAAAATTATCTTAAAAAAAAAAAAAAATTATGTTATATATGTTTTTTCTTCTCTCTTTTTTTACCCTATAGGTCCTTTACATATGTATTATGGCTTTCAGTTTAGTGGGTTTTTTTGTTTCCTGAGTGTGGAAAGGAGTGAGTCTCTGTATCGAAATCTGTTTTTTGTGCTTTTTCTTGGGCTCTTTTCCTTTGGTTTGTTTTTTTTTATTCTATTCTAGTTTGTTAGTTTCTGTTTTTATTTTATTTTATTATTATCCTTTAGAAGCCTGTTTGTTTTCTAATGAGAGAAAGTTGTGGATCTGATAGGAGGAGAGAAATTGCAATCAGGATATGTTATATGAGAAAAAAATCCATTTTCAATAAAAGGGAAAAAAAGTAAAGAAAGAAAGGAGAAAGATTTCTGTAAGCCACCTACTCCAGGGGGTTGTGGGTAAATACCTCATTTCTGAGGGACTGTGCTAAGAGTCTAGAGCTTTATCCCAGTATAAAGCTGAGGGTTAAGCCCGCCAACCAAGGAACTAAGTACTGATAAGGCCCGTGACACACAACTTCGATGTTACCGAACACTCTGCAGCTCCTTGGCCCATTGGCCTTTGTCTCCACAATGCTCACCCTATTGGTCCTGGGGGATACAATTCAACCTGAATATTCCAGAAGTTGAGATTTGAAAACTGGCCACGTGCTCACTATGTTCTCCTTGCCCCACACAACCTCCAGCTCATAAACCACATGGCTCACGGTTTCTCTGAGGAACTAGTCAACATACACATTCTGGATTGCAAAACCAGACTGACCAGCAGTATGTCAGCCAGAGCTAACTTTGAACATTTCCCTGGGGCCTTCCAGGAGGATGGAAATAAGCAAGCTCAATATCTAGCAGGGACAAATGGCTGTGCCGGGAGTTGATCCAGACACATGAGTTCAGAATCTAATTTGATCTCCCATGCCAGAGACACAGACAGAGTTTTTCTTCCTAGTTGCCTTGGTGAAGATACCAAAGAAGACAGAGGACAAATCTCTCCCCTTCCCATTCCCCCCAAGTTGGCATGGAGACACGATAAACCCAAGGCACTTGCCTTCAGAGGCTGTGATTTTAAGCACTTTACTAGCCTGCAGTAGTTCTTCTATCCTCCATCCCTCGTAGGTGCCAACCTTAGCATCCATGGCCTCCAATTATAAGGGCTAAAAGGACCCTCCTACATGCATGGTCAGCATATCCAAAGACGATTTATGATTTTGACGACCAGATGAAGGAAAGGGAGATAGCTGGCCTGATGAAGCCTCATGAGGCAATGATTGGAAAGACCCGAGAAATAACAAGACTTTGCACCTGTGGGATCAGCAAGAAGGAATCCCAGGTTGTGGAGTTGCAGTGGGGCTATGATGTTTCAGAGCTCTGGATAGGAAAGAGCATAAGTGTTGGAGATTGGGAATGTACTTCAAACCTTTTCATTAAGTGGTAGCTAGATTTTAGCCTGACCCTTTAGTTTCTCCGGTATCAATTTCCTCTTGCAGGTATTCTTCGGTTGATTATAATGTTGTCTATTACAAGCATTTGATTAATTCATGAAGCTAACACCAGGGCAAATTAAAATGCTGCTTCAAACCTTAGAGAATAGTGGAACCGTTAAGTAGAGGTGATGACATCTATCAACAGGGATATGGGGCAGTTTGGGTGGCTGGGATTGTGAAGACTTGGTTATAGGTAGAGTGAGGCATCTGAGCCAGAAGAGGTGGCCACACCATGGTTTGTCTGACTTTGTTTACAGACACATCAGAGCCTACTTAAAGGACTAATGGGCACAGGTAACTAACACACTGGATGCTGGTGGAACAGTTATCTGTTTGAAAAATATACAAATACCAACATTTTTTTCTGGTTAATTTGTTCCTCTGAAGTTTACCACCTGACATCTAACCCTGCTAATCCACCAGTAGCTAGCAAGGCCTTTTATCTCTGCATCTGGACTTTGTTACTAGGTGTGATTCCAACCAAGACTGTCCCCCCTCCCTCACACCTCCCATCACTTCGGGCTTTGCCAGTTCCTTCGATAGTACCAGCATGGAGGGCCATAGGAGCCTGTTTGCCTCAGTTTATGTCTGAAAGGAAGCAAAGTGATGCTGTGCATGACATGGGCACTTCCACATTTTTCAAAGCATATTTAGGGTGATTCCAACTCCCACTGCTTTGCATTTGGCAGGCTCTGCACCCCCAGGCAATCAGCAAGTCATCTTCTGTTTGCATAAAGCCAAAAGGAAGAACATTTTGTTGCATTCCCATGGATGCTTTCTAACAGTTTGCAGTCAGTGAATTACAAGTTATTGGACACAGAATCAGTGGGTGTCCCCTCCCTCCTCAATGCCCATTGACCTTTGGGGGCTTTTAATAAGGCTGAAAGACTTTTGAGGGATTGGGGAATGACAAGTTCTTTTTAAGAGAGAGAAAAGTGAACTTCAGGGAACAGAAGAAAAGGTATTATTGGTGAGACTACCAGGGGGGCTGCAGACTCAATTTACCCATTAGAAGCATTTCCTGTAATTAGCTGAAAATGGGTTTTGGCTCTATTAGTGTAGAACTAGATGAAAAAATTGACAGGCATCTCAAAGCAAATGAAAGAAATGTGCTTCAAGTACTCTCATTAGAGAGAAAATTATCTATTAGACGGGGTTCAGCTCTAGACAAGACCCAGAGGAAGGCAATGCCTCCAATGATCTCTAGGCGGTCCCTGCTTTCTCTCAGTGGCTCACACACAGCACAAAGATAGCACTGGAGCAGGAACCTATGGCTGTCTGTGCCAAGCCTTTTTGCCATCCTAGGGGAGATGCTGGGCATTTCTTCCCTTCTGCATCTCATCTGAGGTCCCAGGGCTATTCCACTTGATGATGTTGGGGTTTTGTTGCAAGCATACTATGCCAGAAGTATAGATGAGCACATTTGTGTTATTTCCACAGTGTCACAATGTTTAGTGGTTTCAATGAGACCAATTTGTCATGCAATCCATTTATCCTGGTAGCCTGGCCAAGACAAATACATGTTCTTTTATTCCAATTTTCATTACTAATATTAACTAATATCACACAGTAAATCTATCATCTATCTATCTATCTATCTACCTATCATCTATCTATCTGCCTATCTATCTGTCTGTCTATCTATCTATCTATCATCTACTTATCTATTTGTCTATGTGTGGGTTACAGAATGAACACAAGTTCAAGAGGCTGCAGCAGAGTCCGAAGTTTTTAGAATCTGGCTGAGAAAGCCCGTATTGTGAGAATAAGGAAGCAGAGTGGAGCTGGGAGGGTCTGCTGTAGTCAGGTCTGAGAGCAAAGCTGCAAAGTTCGGTTGCTGGGTGAAAGGCTGGAAAAAAAAAAGTCAGGATCTGGAGACAGATCAGGAGCAAGAAAAAGCAGGTCAGGTCCAGGTGCTACCTACTTCCAAAATAAACTTGACAGTCAGAATTAGCCATCACTGGTACTGAAAAAAAAATTGTAAAAGAATATTGTGTGGGTTCCTTCTGAGGATTGTATTTTATTGATAACCAGTTTCTGGCTTATTTCATTTTTATGAGTGTATTTGTTTTGCCAACATCTGTTTTGCAAAGGCTCTACCTCCCTCACTGTTAGTACTCAAGCTGATATGTGACACCTTTCTTTATAGTCCCGAAGTCTGAAAGAGAGACCTTCCCTTTCCTTTAAGGTCCCCATAGTGTTTCCCTCTCCCATATACTGTACCATCTCAGTTCAGCAGGAAAAAGGAAAAGTATCAGCCCAGGACTCCAAGACCAAGTTCTCAGCACAAAGGACAAGGGCAGGGTCTAAGAGACAAGGGACGTAAGTAGAGGACAAGTGAGAATAGAAACAAGGGAGAGGAGGTGGGGACAAAGGACTGTGTCTGGATAGAGAGGAGACAAACGTGGCTCTTAGGAAAATGGAAGTTTATAAAGGTGAAATGGGAACACCTGTGTTAGGATAAAGTGTTTAATTTTAATTGTGCATGTCAATTAGGTGAGCTAAAAGGGCTTTTGATTGCTGAACTTCAATACTTTGCTAGCTGGGACCTTGGTAGTTAGCCTCAGGAGGAGAGAATGGCCAAATAAGGGAATAGACCTTGGGGTCTAGCTTTGGGCATAGAATATAACAGTTTTTAGCAAACCTGAGGGAATGGGGGAGAAGGACAAGGCCTGCCAGAGCCAAGCTCAAGTGGGTTAGTGTCCCCTCAGAAAGTAATTGAGGCTTAGCTTGATCCAATCCAAGACCTCTTTGCCTAGCTAGATGACTATTTAAAAACAAGTTCTCTTGGTATACGTGCTTGGCTGGGGAGCCAATGGGGCGAAGCTACCATATGTGGGATTATGACTGAACAATAAGGCAGCGCCCAAGGAGCCTCAGATGGCCCTGGAGAACAGGCTTGCTGTCAGTCCCCACCAGTGGACTGTCACCTGCGGTCCATCGCTCCTGTGCTGGCAGGTCCCTGCTGTGTGTTGGCACTGGGATCCAGAGCAGAGAGCCATTTGTCCAGGGAAATGGGGTGCAGCCGGAAAGGGGACCACTCGCTCGCTGGTCAGTCACATTGTACGCTGTTTTGTGTAGAACCTGGCGCTAAACGATTCTTAGACGACCTACTTCTGGGTTGCAGTTTCATAAGTAGCAGAGCAGCTCCCTCACTGTGACCTAGTCAAAGTCAGCCCTCAACACAATGCGTTTTTGATTTTTTTGTCTTAAATCAGCTGTCTCCTGTCTTCCTCACCACTTTCTATCTAGTGCGTTCTCTCTCACTTTAAGGCCCAGTTATGGTCTCCAGGCCCTTTCTCCTAATGTACTGCATTTTCTGAAGGCAATTAATTATCAACTTTCCTTCCCAGGACAGGCTGTTGCTGTCCTCTTTATTATTATTTAACACTGAAATGTTAGGAAACAATTTCCCTTGAGTTGAAACATACCAACCAGGAGGGAAGTTCATGCAGACTCTGAAAGTTCTACAGGAAGGCTCATTAAGAACCAGGAAGTAAACAACTTATAAGTCTTAGAAAGT
>CABHPP010145999.1:0-46076 GCA_902168425.1 Peromyscus attwateri | reverse complement strand
GGGGAGATATAGGAATGATAGCATAAAAAAGGTAGATTATTGAACCTACTTTTAAACTAAAAAGCAACTATTAATCTCAAATATTTTATATTGGTATGGATTTTGGTATATTGATACAAATTTAAGGTTATTTTTGTTAGAATATACTGGATGTATGTTTCTACACTTGCTTAAGATATTGTACCTATATAGCTCATTTAAAAATTTAATGTGAAGTTCTAGTGCTTGAAAGTTATTATTACAAACTATTGAGGATAATTAAGAAATGCAGGTTAGTAGTTAGTCATCTATAACAATCAAACTTATAGCCAGGTTAGGTATGTTTTCAAGGTCAAACATATATTTTAGATAGCTAGATGATCTTCAAATACTTCAATGATCTACCGAATATGGCATTTGAGATATTTTAATAACATAAGGCTTTTCATGACAGTGAGCTACATCTGTTCCTGGCAGTGCCAATTTACTTCAGAGAAGATGATGGGCATCGAAGAATCTCCATATGGAGTGTGCTTTCATTTGTGGCAAAGTTAGCCACTGGGCAAGAAGCTGCCCTTGCTGACTGTTGACAGTATGCTGCCCAAACTGGACAAACAGGACACAAAATAAAGGACTGCCCAACTTTGCCAAGACAAAGTTTGACAGTCCTTCAAAATTCCTGCTTCACAGAAAAGTCTGTCAGACATTCTAGGCCTATAGGCTGAAAAGATGGATACCCCATTACCTTAGGTGACTGTCCAGGCAGCCAGATGTCTCTATTATTTCTATAGTTTTAGAAGTTGTTTGTTCTGCACTTCCTGCTTACAGATAATATTTCATCCTTCTCTGGTCTCTAATGGGATTGAAGACTAGATAGTTATACCATTTTCTTTGTTACCAAATTCAGAAAAGGAACTTACAAAAGAGATGTAAAGTGTATAAAGTTGAGAGATATAAAAGCTTAAGTACTTTATCTAAGAAAATGTTTTAAGGTCTAAAAAGATACTTTTAGGATAGTAATACAAGTTATGATAAAAAGTGGTTTAGGTATAAAACTGTGGACTCATCAAGATAGGATAGATAATAATTTCTCCAAATTTGCCAAATACAAATGGACTGGACATTGTGAATGTAGTTCTTACCTGATAATTGTTCTTATTGTATATAGTTTTACTGTGCTAGAGTTAAATCCTTTCCTTTTTATTTAGACAAAAAGGGGGAAATTTGATCATACTGTGACAGTCCAAGACTGTCAATATGGTTAGCCTTGAATCAGGGGGTGGAGTCAACAACTAGCTAACCGGAATTAGCCATAGAGATTTTGGAGAACCCAGGATATGACACAACAGAGAGGCATAGGAAGGAATAAGGAGGGGCTTAGAAAGGTTCAGGGGCCTTTTGATCTGGGAAGTCTGGAGAGAGAGGGTCAGTTGGTCATTCTTCTGCTGCTTTCTTTTTTTTTTTTTTATTTTATTTTTTTTTTCTGCTGCTTTCTTGATCTATCAGGTTTTTACTCCAACATCTGACTCATGAGCTTTTATTAATGATAAAACAATTTAGATAAACACTTCAGTGCCTGTGGGGACCAGAAGAAGGGATTGGATCCTCTGGAACTGGAGTTACAGTTGGCTGTGAGCTACCATGTGACTGCTGGAAACTGAACTCAGATCTTCTGCAAGAGCAACCAGTGCCCTTAACCACTGAGCCACTTCTCCAACCCCATTTATTACTTTTCATAAGTAAGAAAATACAAAACAATGACTAAGGATGTAGTTCAGTGGGAAAGCATTTCCCAGCATGCACAAAGCATTGAATTTGATTTCCAGCAACTAACTCACACACTCTCTCTCCCTTTCTCTCTCCCTCCCTCCCTCCCTCCCTCCCTCCCTCCTTCTCTCTCTTTCTCTCAGGGACAGAGAGCACATGTCAGACCCGAGTCTTTTTCCCCCAACATCTCTAATTATTATAATCCACTTATAATTTTGAAGAATTGGTGATCTCCAAATCCAAGCCTGGTTAGGGTATACTTGACATTGTCTCAGCTGAGAAAACCATAAGCCATACTCTGGATTGAGGCTCCAATAAACTGACCTATTTTCTTCAAACACTTCCCTTAAAATACTGCCCTGGACCAGCGAAATGGCTCAGCAGGTAAAGGTGCTTGCTGCCAAGCCTAATGACCTGAGTTTGACCCCCAGGACCCACCCAGGAAAAGGAGAGACACAACTCCCATGAACTGTCTTCTGACCTGCCTTGCATGCCATGGCATGTGCATCGACACACAGACACACAAATGAATAGAGTAGCTACAGGATAGATAAATGTTTAACTAGACAAATGCTGCCCTGAGGGAGGAAGGAGGAGAAACAGGATGTGAAAATTAGCCTGAAACTCAGGCCTGGCTGTGAGCCACTGGGAAACAGCTACTTCAGCCAATACATCTCCATTTATCCCAGAATGCCTCAGGCTCTAGAGGTTTGGAAATTGAAGTCCCAAAGCTTCTTTAGTGTTTAAATGGCCTACATTTTCTCTCTCTCTCTCTCTCTCTCTCTCTCTCTCTCTCTCTCTCTCTCTCGGCTTCAAATGGAAGCCCAAAGTGTGCTGGTTTTATTATTCCTTGGTGTGTAAAGAACACACTAGCACACAATGTTAACACATGAAATGGTTGGATAATCCCCACAATTTAATGCAGGTGGCACCTTAAAACTAGAAGCAGAATATTCTCTCCCCGAAGTGATGTCTGCACCCTAATCCTCAGAATCTATGAATTTGTCAACTCACTATGGCCAGGCATTCTGGGGATGGGGTTAATGTCTTCTTGTGGCACCATGATGATGGCCCAGGACCCACCATGACACACATTCCCCACAGGAAGGTTGGGAACAGCTCACAGTGGGAAAGAAGCTGACTGACTTTGAAACTGATGACATGGAATAAGTGACATGGAACCTGAGGTCAGCAATGGACAGACGAGACCCTGGAAGGGGCGAGAAGTGACCAATTGTATGAATAATGGTGGCATGAAGGATGAGGAGGGGACTTTAACATTCTGTCCTATAAGGAGACATTCGGACTCCATGCTGAGAATCTAGACACATATATGAACAGCTTCACGCATGCATGCTGTTACTAGTTTGTTCTAGGTTAACCTCTCTACCATCACCCTGGTCTACACTATTCACATTCCAAGCAGAGACTGAGCGCAAGTATCCAAAGAATGATGCAAGCGTAAGAACCTGTAACAAGAGACAGGGAGGCTGGAAAGATGGCCCAGTGGTTAAGAGCACTTGCTTCTCTTGCAAAGGACCTGGTTTCAGCACTCACATGGCCACTCACAGTCACCTAGAAGTACAGTTTCAGGGGATCCAAGGCCCTCTGCTGGCCTCCAAGGACACTAGACAAGAACACAATTTACAGACTTGCATGCAGGCAAAATTCTCACACACATAAATTTAAAAACAGGACAGACAAGGACACCATGGGTCTCAGGAAACTGTCCTGACACCTGGCTGAGCTCCAAACGGGCTGCTTTGTGCCTAACTCCACCCCCCAACTCCCATAATGCTTGCTGGCTGCAAATGAGATGTGAGACGAGATGTAAAGATGTAATTCTACTGTCATCTCAGACCACAGACTGAATAAAGCACACCTTAATTAAAGCTTCCGTCCCTGCCTCTGCTCACTGGCACTTATGGTGAAAGACAACATGAACACTGATATTCCAGCAACACAAATACACACTCTCCACATGCGTCTGTGTTCGCTTGCTTGTGTGTGTGTCTGCTGTATGTATGTGCAGGTGGCTACAAAGGCCAAAAGAAAGCATTAGATCGCTGGGAGCTGGAGTTACAGGTTGTCGCAAGCCTCCTGACATCCAGCAGACTCAGGTTCTCTAGAGGAGCAGCAAGTGCTCTGAACTGCTGAGCTGTCTCTCCAGCCGGAATTTGCTCTTTTAAAGGGAGACTATAATTCTAAGGCTTTTGTTCCTCTGTAGCGGAAGTTAGATGTAACAATATTGCACATACAAAGACTGAAGGAATAGACCTGAAGCACTGAATCTGTAGCTGTTGTGGAATAGAATATTTGTTTAACTATGTAAAGATGTGTTACATTTGTTTGTGCTGCATTTGTTAACTATGTAAAGATGTGTTACATTTGTTTCACCTTGCCTGTCTAAGGCATCTGATTGGTCTAATAAAAAGCTGAGCAGCCAATAGCTAGGGAGTAGAGGGACAGGAGGGGCTGGTGGGCAGAAGGAATAAGCAGGAGGAGGAATCTAGGAGTGAGGGAGAAGGAGAGGGAGATGCCAGGGCCAGCCAGCCAGGTAGCTGCCAAGCCAGCCAAACACAGAAAAAGCAGAAAAGACATACAGAAGAAATAAAGAAGTAAAAAGCCCCGAGGCAAAATGTAGATGAAGAGAAACAGGTTAAAATAAGCTATAAGAGCTATCTAAAAATAAGCGTAAGGTAAGGCCAAGTATTCATAATAATAAAAAGGCTCCGTGTCATGATTTGGGGGCTGGCAGTCAGAGAAAGCCTGCTACATAGTTTTCTGGAGACGGCCATCTTCTAGAAATGCTCTAGAAAAGGTTGTCACTGTGAGTGGAGAGCACCTGGGGCTTGTGGGAGACCTTTCACATCCCCCCATCTCAGAGGCCTGTCGCTGGGTTCAACCTTCCTAACCCTCCCAGGACATCACTGGAAGTCACTTTCCAGGAGTCTCTGCCCTGGCTGTGACATACGCGTCACAGTTGATTCAAACCCGGGAAAGGCAGCGTACTTAATCCTCTTCTGTACACCCAGGGGCATTCTGAATTAGGGCCAAGTCCGCCCTGAAGCTGGCCAGCACACCTCCAACGCTCTTTCACTTCTTGCCAGCTGCACACGGTCTGGGAGACTGGCCAGACATTACCAATGCAGGGCTTTCCTCCGCCCCTTCACAGCAGGTACGCCTGCCGTCCATGGCAACTGAGAGGATCAATCCCAGCACCGCCCTGAGGCTAGGGAGGGGCAGAGCTCAGGGATACTGGTTCACAGCACTGTGCCACTCCTTGTCATCACTGTCACCACTGCCTTAGAGGGGCCACAACACCAACGGCTAGCACATTTACAGAGCTAAACCACAAAGAGCCGTTCCCCCCAGAACACCACTGGGCAGACCACCACTGGAGGCACACAGCCACCACCAGTCAGGAAGGACACCCAGACTGACTTACCCGCCGATCTTGCAGTCCCCAGTTCCACCTTGCCAGGCTCTGACATACTTTGGATTGGCCCACAGTGACACTGGATTAAAGGTTCCACTAGAAAAATAAGGTCCCACAGGGCTCAGGATCACAAAGAGCAAGGCTCTGGATGGCTTCTTGACCCCAAGAGATTGCTGTAATAAAGAGAAAATGCACACCTCTGTAACTGACAGTGGAACATCCTTCTTAAAGTCTAGACTAGGCCTGTGCCCACCTCCCAGAAGGGGTACCCAACCGAAGTCCAGTGACACAAAGCCTTTAAAGAAAACACTGACAATTGGTATTTAAGTTCGGGGGTGGGAGGGGCAGGGCCAGAGGGGACACAAGATGGCTCCGTAGGTAAAGGCACTTGCTGCCAGGCCTGCGAACTCAACTCACTTGTGATGATCCCTGAACATCACACGGTGGGAAGAAGAGAACTGACCTGACAAGCTGTCCCCTCGCCTCCACACACATGCTATGGCATGCACATTCCCCCACCCCCACCCTGCACACACATAAATAATTGTCATTTTAAGAGCTTTAAGTTTCATTTTGGTTTGCTTTCTGAGTTATGATTTTAGAGGAAAAAAACACATCTTTCAGTTGCAGTTGCTGCTATTGCCAACAGCAGGTGAGGAGTCTGTCTCTAACCCCTTCAACTCTTTTCCCAGCCTTCTGCTGAGCACTCCAGAACATGTGAGGACAGTGAGCGGAGAGTAGATGGGAGTGAGGCTGTGATCACGCCTGCCTGGAAGGCACAGAAAAGGCAGCAGAGGGGGTAGCTTTTCTAGAGGCAAAGACAGACAGGAGAAATAACATCAAAAGGACAGGGAGCTGGAGAGGTGGTCCAGCAGTTAACAGCACTAGCTGCTCTTGTAGGGGACCCAGGTTCAGTTCCCAGCACCCTGGGAGTTCATAACTCGACTGTCAGGGGAATCCAGTGCCCTCTTCTGGCCTCCACAGGTACTGCACACACACAGCATACATACAAAAATGTAGGCAAACAACCATGCACATAAAATAAAAATAAATAAATCTTTAAACAACAAATAAATAAAAGATAGCCTTTTCCACAAGTACCAGAAACCTACAAATTCCTCCAACATGAGGAAGGCTCTTAAGTCGGGTCAGTGGATTATTAGACTGAAAGTCCTGGAGGCCGAGTGTTATAAAGGGAGAATGGTCTGTCTCCAGTCAGCTATGTAGTGCAAGACCTCAGGAACAGACAAACCAACCAGGATGACCCATGATGGGCTAACCACTGCAGCCTGCCCTGCCCGCACCACCACAGCCTGCCCTGTCCTCATCGCCGCAGCCTGACCTGCCCTGCCTGCATCCCAGTGGATGGCAGCCATAAAGAGCGACAGTGACTCTGGATGCTGCACACCTTCTGCTGTCTGCATGACAAGCTGATGCTGGCTCTCAAGTGGCCTTTTACTTGCATTCCCAATACACCTGCCTCTACTGCACACTGTTTGTCAGGGCCCACCCAGTAAGAACCAGGTGGTAGTTGGGTGGAGACGTTGCACGCCTTTAATCCCACTACTTGGGAGACAGAGACAGGCAGATCTCTGAGTTCAACGCCAGCTTGGTCTACAGAGTGAGTTTCAGAACAGCCAGGGCTACACAAAGAAACCCTGGCTTGAAAAAAAGGAGGAGGGAGGAGGAGGGAGGAGGAGGAGGAGGAGGAGGAGGAGGAGGAGGAGGAGGGGGAACTGGATGATAAATATCTGTAAGCCTTGAAAAACTGTTGGCTGATGAGATGGCATATTTGCCGTGTAAGCCTGAGTACCTGAGTTCAATCCCCGGGACCAATGTTAAAAAGCCAGATGTGGTGGGATGTGTCTGTAATCCCTGCACTACTCCAGTGAAGTGGGAAGAGGAGACAAGACAATCAATCCGCCAGAAGCTTGTTGGCCGGCTAGCCTGGGGTACACAACATGGCAGCCAGATCTCACCTCAACAAGGTGAAACGAGAGAACCACCTCAGAAGCTGACTTCTAGCCTGTACACCTGTACTCCTGTGCCATGACACACACACACACACACACACACACACACACACACACACACACACTGCATGTGTAGGTAACAATGTCACCTAAAAGCCTCCACCTCCCTCTATCAGGAAGACCAAGCAGGGGTCCGAGACCCTAGAACAAACTGATGGTGAACTGTGACTGAGCCAGAGACCAGTCAGGGAGCCCATAAAGGCTTTGCTTTGGGCCTGGTTTGGGGTTTCTTTTTGCTGTTATTGGTTTGGTTTGGTTTGGTTTGGTTTGGTTTGGTTTGAGGGGGAGCAGTCTCTCTACATAGTCCTGGCTATTCTGGAACTCACAGAGATCCGCCTCCTCTGCCTCCTGAGTGCTGGGATTAAAGGTGTGCGCCACCACACCAGGCAAGTGTCTGTTCTTTCATAGGAACTTTGGCGGAAAATGAGAATCTCCTCCCCTCACCCCCATGCAGGATGAAGATCCTGGAAACTCCACTATCCTTTCATCTGGGAGGGAGGCTGATAAGGAATGGCACTGACCCTGAGTGGTCAGGGGTTGGTTGGATGGGAGGTATCCGGCTGCTGCAACTTAGCTGTGTCTCTGGTCAGAGTGCTCCTGAGGCTAAGTGGCCGTCGGGATGCTTCTACTGTGCCAGAAGTAAGGGCACCAGGGAGGGCACATTCCCAGGGGCTACACACCAACACCAACGGGCCCTGGTTTCATTGTAACACTCTCCTGGCGGTTGTCACCCCCTCTGCCCTGTGGGCTTTTCTAGAAACTGGTAGGAAGAAATACCCTAAAAGGGAAAGCCTGCCCACCATAACCAGAGAGAAAAGGGGTCACCTTACCCGATACACACCACTCACCTTATAAATACCCATAAAAATGCTGGGTAAACACAGGCCAACTAGCCTGGAAGAGGAGGGGTTCACGAGAGGGAGGGGAGGTAATGGGGGGAGAACGGCTCCAAATACATTACGGGAGGAAGTGAAAACGTCATGAGACCCATTGGGTGCAATTAACAAACACTAATTCAAAGTAAAATGTCAAAATCCACAACCCAGAGTTCACTGGGCCGCTCCTCCTGTTAACAGGTCAGCCTGTTGTGAGATATTTTGTTCGTGTTCAGACAAATAAAGCTTGCTTGGAGTCAGAGGACGGAGCTAGCCCTAGTTAACCATAGAGGTCTGTCTGGAGGACTGTACAGAGAGGAGAGAGGAAATGGTACGGTAGGACGGAGACAAAACCTCAGCCCTTTTGGATGGAGGAACAGAAGAGGTAGGAAGCGACTGTGGCTGCCCCTGCTTCTCTGATCTTTCAGGTTTTTATTCTGACATTGACCCCTGGTTTTTATTGATAAGATTAATTAGATTTACCCATCATCAGCCCACGGCAGGTTCTCTTTGGAATTCAAGCTCTGCTTTGCAAGATGAGCGTTGTCTCTGGATTCCCTTGAGGAAGATAAGAACTGGGAGGAACTTCCGCCCCGTAGCAGGGCCTCACCTCCTGAGGGCTGACAGTTTGCAGCCTCACTGACTTTCTTACGTTAGTGGTTGAAGAAGTGATCTCTGGCTTCCTGCTAGCCTCCCCCGCCATGAGGGACTCCCTCTTGAATCACAGGCCCAAATAAACTCTTTCTCCTATAAGTTGCCTTGCTCACCGTATTTTATCACAACTGGGAAGTAACTGCTACAAACAATAAGGAATCCAGAGAGGCCACTCAGAGTAAATTGCAGGTCCAATATGCTAACTGCTAGCTGAAGGTCACATTTATCTTCTAAATTCTGAATGAACTGTCTTTCTGATGTACAACCCAATAACACTTTGTCACCTACCACATGAATTCTGGGACACCTCACTGGATTTACACACACCAATGCAATTTGCATTCTACTAAAAAAAGTAACAATCACCTGAAACAGAATAAATTTTTTTTCTGTACTGAATTTTACCTCGTTCGGGCTGAGGAGGAAGATCTGCGGTGGAGAATACAAAGCCCTCTAGATTTCAACAGCAGTACCAAAGCAAAAGCAAATTTCACTTTGTAACTGTGCTTCATTTGCATTTATTCCACCAGGGGGAGGCAGAGAGCAGACAGAAGGAGAAAGGCAGGATTCAGCACCTCCATCAAATCTGCCTCTAGAAAAAGCATCTTGATGAGTCATTTCATTCATATCTGTCCTTGATGAATCATTTCATTCATATCTGTATCCTTAGCAACAGCTAAGTTATACGTTAGCATTTTTCAATGCTGGCCAAAGCTGCATCTGAGAATGTAACTTCGTAGCTTCTAAATTTAAGCCAGGTCCACTCACATCTGCAAGCTCCTCTGTGGACCACACCTGCATTCATTGTCTTTCCATGAAAAGAACTCATTGAGGGAGGGGGAGGATGGCTCAGTGGTTAAGAGCACTTGTTGCTCTTGCAGAGGACCCAGATTCAGTTCCCAAACCCACATGGAGGTTCCCAACCAGCTGTAATTCCAATTCTAGGAGAGCCGATGTCCTCTTCTGGCCTCAAGTGAGCACAGTACCCATGTGCACAGATACACATGCAGACAAAATGCTCATAAACATAAAATAGATAAAATAAAAATAAATAAAGAATTCACTGGCTCTCCTGGAGGAGCAGGTGGGAGAAAGTCTCAATGTCATTTCAACACCGAGCACGCGTCAAATGTCATTCTAGGCTCCCAGAAGGAGCTTGGTGACAGGCACTTCTCCCCTCGGGATCCCTGACTAAAGCTTCTCACGTCTACCCTGGAAAGCAATTAAGATCCTGTGCTTGTGTTAGAGTTGGATTATGTGCTATCAGTCGATGACGGACAGTCAACAGAGTCCTTGGAGGATAGCTGTGTTTCTGATCAACTAAAACAAAGCCACACAACCAGGGGAAATATGGGTGTCGACAGCTGGTGGAGGCTGCAAGCCACAAGTCTGATCCTCTCAGGGACATTTCAGGGTGCTTTTGTTTTGGCTCTGAGAGACAGGGTCTCACTATGCAGCCCAGGCTGGCCTCAAACTCAGAGCAATCCTCCTGCTTCAGCCTCCCAAGGACTATGGTTACAGGTACATGCCACTATCTCCTTCTTGGGGTGGGGGTGTTTCTGGGGAGATGTTGGGAGTTTAATGTACACATTAGGTCAGTGCAGACCACTGAGCTACACCCCAGCCTGATCAGGAGCAATGCTAGACTTAGTATCCTCATCGAATCTGAAGAGACAAAGAATGGGAAGGGATGCAGTACTTCGGGTGTAAAACACAGCTTCAAGAGACCAGACTGAGGCAGAAACACCAGTGCCTTTATTTATTTATATGCGTCTCTGTACACAGAAGGAGAGAGAGACGACGGGGAGAGATTTTTACTGCCTATGCTAAGCTTCGCAAACGTCAGACCCCTTTGTACTCTGCACAGAGGAATGATTCTTAGGTGTGATGGGAAACAAAGCCTACTTCACTGTGAGAATCACCACTTCTTTCTGGGTCACGCAGAATCCCTCACAGAAGGGCGTGATGTCACTAGTTATCTGAAGGATGGCAGAAAGGAGTCAGTGAGCCGAGAAATTCCATTAGAAACAGTGTGGCCTCAGAGGCAGAGAGTGCAGCAGTGGGAGGTGGGGAGGGGTGCTGCGTGGGACAGTTCTAACCAGCAAAGCAAACAAAAGCAGACTAAGGCGGCTGGGACCAGACGGGGTCACAGCTGTCCACGAGACCAGCTAGCTTTCTTTCTCTTTCAATCAGAGACTTCTCTTTTAAAAGGTTTCGGAGTTAAAGGAGAAAATGGAGCTAGGTACTGTGGCATATGCCTGTCATGTCAGCACTTAGGAAGCTGAGGCAGGAGGATCAGGAGGTCAGGGCCACTTCAGCTACATAAGTTTGGGGCTACATAGACCTTTAAAAGAAGAAGAAGATGAAGAACAACTTGGCTGGAGAGATGGCTCAGGGGGCTTAGCAGAGCTTGCTGCTCTTCCAGGACCGGAGTTCAGTTCCCAACACCCAAGTCAGACAACTCACAACACTTGCAACTCCAGCTCTCAAGAGTTCAAAGCCCTCTTCTGGCCTCCACCAGCAACTGCACACACACACACACACACACACACACACACACACACACACACACTGAATTAAAAATAAACCTTTTTAAAAAATTAAAATAAGAAAAATGACAAAGAATCTGTAAATGAAGGGTGCCATTAGGCTGAGGGCCCAGAGATCCCCTCTTCTGGCCTCTTTGGGCACCAGGCACACATGTGGTGCATGTACATACATGGGGATAAAAACTCACATACATATAATAACAATAATCAATACAGTACCCACGACCTCCCCTGAATGTACACTCTGTTGCTTGGCTCCTCCCCACAGCCCTCATGCTCTCTGTATCCCCAGCTCAGACATCATGTGCTCATTCAATTTCTCATCCCTCCCCACTCCGCATTCTCTCCTGCCTTCCCCATCCCTACCAGCAACTGAATTATGTTCCCCAAATCCATGTCGAAGTCCTGACTCCCTACAGTAGTGATTTTTCCCACACTCGGTAGAAGCCACTTAATGAAGGAACAGTATAGGGAGTGTCAAGTTTGGTCACATCGTGTCCTCAGTCAGGAAGAGGGGCAGATGGTGGTCAGTTCAGTTTCCCTTTGATTTAGGTAGGGACACGTGATGGGTGACATCGAAGGACAGGTCTCCCTCCTCAGTTGACCTCTCTGCTAATGTCCTCACAGACATGCCCAGATGTACATCTCCTAAGTATTTCCAAATCCAGTGAAGCTGACAGTAAGAATAGACCGTGGCTACGATGTGACTGGCCAAGGACACAGGGCCTTTAATGCGGGGCATAACATCATATGAGGTCACAAGAGTAAATCCCTCCAGCTGGACTTGGGTCCTCATAAAGAAAAAAAGGCACTGAAACTTCCTACCTTACTGGCACACGAGGGTCACTGAGGACTGGCTGGCAGGGAGGCCTCACCGGAAGCTGGCCAGGGCCAGGCTTGGATACCCAGCCTCCAAAGCACTGGGAAAATAAGTCTGTGGTTTAAGCTACACTCAGGCTGTGTGGGGAAGGCCCGGATTTAAACACTGGGTCTCCAGTTGGTGGCAATGTCCAAGAAAGGCTGTGGAACCTTTGGGAGGTACAACCCTGATGGAGGAAATGTGTCACTGGGCAGCAGGGCTCTGCGGGTTTATGTTCTGATCCCTTCTCCTATGTTTCCAACCACCCACCTCCCCCTTCCCTTGCGGATGAAAATGTGGTCAGCCAACTTCCTGTCCCCCACCGTTTCTCTCTGCCCATTGCCACACCTTCTCTGCCTTGATGAGCTGTCTCCGCCAGCAACCTTAGGTAACCTGAAAGAAACTCCTTCCCCAAGCTGCTTTTGGTCACAGTATTTATCCACAGCAACGGGATAGTTAGTTAACTCGCTGTGACAAAGTAACCAACCATGCTAAGACACATCTCATCCCAGTCTAAGCACTTCAACCCCATCTTATACATCATGCAGGTGTCATTTCAGGGAACAAGTGCCCCTAGCCTGAGTTAGGGCTTGTGGTACTTGCCACTCCAGCAGCCTGCTTGTCAAATGTAGACTAATATGGACTGTCATCTTACATCTACTATTTCTTTTGGTCTTGATAACCAGCAAACTCCATAAAGCACAGGATCATTTCATATTGCATTTTACTCCACGTGTCTGCCTACATGTGTGTAAGTGCACTGTGTGTGTGCCGGGTCCTGCAGAGGCCAGAAGAGGACTTCCAATGCCCTGGAAATGGAAATACAGATGGTTGTGAGCCACCATATAGATGCTGGAAACTAAACTCAAGTCCTCTGCAAGAGCCAAGAGTTCTTAGCCACTGAGCCATCTCTCCAGCCCTGTTACTCCAGGTTTTTATCAAATATTTGTAGAGAGACAACTGAACCTTAGTAAGACATTCTTTACAGAAAATGTATAGAGGCAGGTACCGTGGCATGCAACTGTAATCTCAAACACTTGAGAGCCCGAGGCAGGAGGATTGCTGTGCGGTCAAGGCCAGCCTGAGCTACATAGTGAGTTCAGGCCCATCCGCGATACATGAGACCTTGTCTCATACAAAAGTCACTACATTTGAAGATCACCCAGCTGAGCAATACATTGGTGGCCTCCCACAGCTTTGCCATAGATAATGGCTCTGCTCTGTGGGTTCAGGTGATACTCGGTAACCTGGCTTACATTTCAGGGACTCTGAAGGTCACTTCTGAGAACAGTGACTCCACAAATGACCCACACAGTGAGCAGAGAAGAACAAAGAAACCTGACATCTCTATATAAGTACTGCGTCCTTTTCCTCTGTGGCTTAACTGCTGGGCTAAAGACACCTCACAGATGCCCAACACAGCCCAACACAGCCCGGAGTGCAAGGATGCAGCACTGGAATTCAGGAAGACCTCCGCCTTGTCCTCCTCCTCCATCTCCCATGTCACTAGCCTCGGCTCCTGCAGAGCAAAGCTGCCTCCTGCATTCCCGAATAAAGGTCTCACCCCCAACCACTCAAGTCACATGGAAATGAAGCCCACGGTGACATAAATGACAGGGTCCCAGAGCTCTCAGCGTTGAAGCTGTGAAAATGAGCACTTAGGAGAAGGCAGACTGTCATTGCAGGGCCTGAGATACACTGGTTGGGAAATTTAAAATCAGTCCTAAGCAGAAACGTCCACATGGTCAAGTGCACAGGGACTCTGGGAAATAGTCAGGAGGGGACACAGCACATCACCCAAGGACATGTCATTCCCTCCCCGCCCGTCAGCCTGCTCCTTCCTTTTCAGTGTGATGGGACATGCTTGCTCCTTTTCTACTGACAGGACAGGGCTGAGTGGCCTACAAAACAAAGCTATTTATTTTCTGTCTGGCCTGTTACAGATGGGGCTGCTGGGGCCTGCTCTGAGCTACAGGGTGGCGCAGCAAGAGGCGGTCCACAGGACTAGGAGTCTCCTCAGACAGGAACCCCTCAGCTCTGACGATGCCACTCAACCTACTAGCTCAAGCACTGTGCTGGGAGGAGAACAAACATGGAGCCAGATGTGGGGGTGCAATCCCACTCTGGAGGCAGAGGCAGGAGGTTTACCATAAGTCTGAGGTTGGTCGGGGAGAGAGGGTGAGACCCTGACCCTCAAAAAGGCGGGGCGGGGGGGGGGGGGGGGGGTGGCAAGCACTGTGCTCAAACCTGCAATCCCAGCACTGGGAAGGCTGACCCGATACAATCAAGGTAGTCTTGAGGCCAACCTGGTGTATTGCAGGTACATTCTCAGCTAGCAGGAATACATGAGACCTTGTCTCAAAGATAAATATAGTGAAGAGCAAATAAGGTGCTGTGTAACAGTCTCCTCCAACATCCCATCTGTCAGGGATGCTTCTTTAGCTTTTAGGTAAACAACTCAAAACAGCTTCAGAAGGTCCCTTAACTGACCAGATTCACTAGGCCGGTCCCTGCCAGAATAAGCAATAAAAGCTGAGGGTTCCTCTCAGAAAAGCTAAGCTACAAAGACGACTCTCAGATAAGACAAGCTGCGAAGTAAACAGACCAGACCAGCTGCCCGGAAGAAGCAAAAACCAGCCCATCTGCTTAGAAGAGATTTAGACCAGACTTGGAAAGGACATTCTCCAGCCTCTTAATCTGCCCGCAGGCTGTGCTCCAGGTCCCGGCTTTTGTGAGCTGTCACCTGTGCTGGGGTGGGATTTGGTGATGCAGCTGTCTCTGGGTCATTTCTGCCCCTGTAAGTAACCCCTCACCCATATTCCTGTACAGAACAATAAAACTCACTGGTTCACCAAGGTGGACTTTGACGGTCTCTGTACTTCAGTCTGTCAAGGGCTCCCTATCTGGGGTAAGTAGACGTGTGCTGCATCTCCCCAAAGAAAGTCTTGTCAACAAAAGGCCAAGCCCCACACTAACTTCTACAGTTAAGAATCTTCAGAGAGGCCAACAACCACAGCTGTGTGTGTGAGGGGCAGAGACCAGCAGGTCAGGTGAACAAGGGCCCAACACTGAAAGAAGGTCCACAGAGAGGCACAAGTGTCAAGAAACCGCATTCTCATTCTTAAAGGGCAGATGTGGGTAGAAAGCCCTCGACTTCCTCAGTGAAATCCTGATGTGCTGTGAACAGGCGCTGTAATCAATGTGGAAAAACAGGCCCGCCAGGGGATGGATTACAACTTGGTGTCTACATGGAAAAAGAGAGTTCTTCAGCACAAAGTCCACATCCATATGGACGATGTTTAAATGAAATAAAAACTTTAGAACAGAAGAATGACCAAGAGAGGAAGCCTTTAAAACACAAAGTGCAGAAACCACAAAATGCAAACAATAACTTTATACTAAAAGTAAATGTTTGAGTCACCCCACGCCTGCTACCCCAGCACCTGCAGGAGGTTCAGGAATTCAAGCCTCAGGAACCATGTGTGGTGGCACATGCTTTTAATCCCAGCACTTGGGAGGCAGAGGCAGGAGGACTCTGAGTTCAAGGCCAGCCTGGTCTCCAGAGCAAGTGCAGGACAGCCAGGGCTACACAGAGAAACAAAGGGACCTGGGTTCGGTTCCCAGCACCCATATAGCGGTTCACAGCCATCCAGTTCCAGAGGATCCAGTGCTCTCTTCTGACCTCGTGAGGCGCCAAGCACACATGTGGTATGTACACATACATGTAGGTGAAACATGCATAAATTAAAGTAAATGAATCTAAAAACAATTAAGTGCTTGTTTCTCAAAAGATGCCAGTAACAGACAGGGAAACCATCTGCAATACATTTTTCTTATAAAAAGTGGGACTGGCAGGACAGCTCAGTGGGTAGGGACACTTGCCAACAAGCTAGGCCGATCCCTCAACCCTGTTTGTTGTTCAAACCGTTCCAGCTCCCAAAGGCTCCTCATGAATTACATTTTCAGTAATTGTTCTTTGGCCTGGGACCCTCTCTTCCTATTCTTTACCAAGAGATGCTGAGGATTCAGGAAAATGAAAATAAAACCAAGCCCTCTCCCATAACTTCTACAGCATGGTCACATCCACACCCAGAGGTCTGTTGTGGGGGAGGCACACCCCTGCAAGCTCGGACTAGTCTTGATCAAGGGAGGGCAAACATCACCATGCTTTTCTCTTCAGTTAGTCCTGAGTGAACTGCCTGCAGCTACCGATGTGATGGTGACAAACCGTCACCCGCCAACCTAGAATATCTGCTATCTCACCTTTCACAGGAAAGACGGCCTTCACAGTTGGGAGATGAACGGAGCTGGAGGGTGACTGGGACTGGGATGGGGGGGATAGAGTGAGGGTGCGGGGGTGCGGGTGGGGGCGTCACTCAAACCACATACTGAAGGCTCAAGAAAGAAGAAGGCCGGAGGCTAAGCTGAGCAACAGTGCTCATCCCCGGCTTCAGTCTCCAGCCATGAAAATGACACTTGGGGACACTTGCTGCCGAGCATAAGTACCCGATTCCATCCCCAGAACCCACACAGTAGAAGGGAGAACCTGAGGGAACTCTAGCCAGCCAGAATGCAGCAAGCATGGCCCGGGCTGCGTCCTTCTCCCTCTTCCCTCTGCCTTACTAAAAAACCCTTAGATCACATTCCGAAAGCCAGTCACCAAGGTCTACTCCCTTATTTGGTCACTTCCTCCTCCTGAGGTTGACTGCCGTGGTCCAGCTATCAAAGTATTGAAGTCTAGCAATCAAAAGCCCCTCTTTGGCTCACCCAGTTAACATGCCCTATCAAACACCTCATCCTAACCCAAGGTTTCCCCTTTACCTTTATAAACCGCCATTGCCTATGGGCCATGTCTGTCTCCTCTCTATCCAGAGGCAGACCTTTGGGTCTCCATACCACCCCGGGACATCCCTCCCCCTTCTCCCTCATCCTCTATCTCCAGTCTTTGCCTCTTATTCCCTGCCCCTGTCTCTCTGGGGCAAATAAATCTCCTTGGTGCCGATAATTTGGTTTTGGGGTGTCCTCTGCTCATAAGGATTCCTTCAGAACCAGCTCCCAAGATGGTCTCTGACCTCCACACACACCGTGGCACACACACGCTCACTTGTGCACAGATGCAAAATAGGTAATTTTTTTGGGGGGGGGGGGCGGTTCTTGAGACAGGGTTTCTCTGTGTAGTTTTGGTGCCTGTCCTGGATCTCGCTCTGCAGACCATAATTTTTGAAAGGCTTTTTAATCATAAAATCCTTCCCCCAAATAGAGTCAGGTTTACCTCAGTCCCGATAAACGTGGGGCGGATGTAGAGACTGGCAGAGGTGGAATAGGGGACCCACTCTTGGTCTATCTGTATGAGCTGCCGAATGCATTCTAGAAGCTCCTCCTGGTCAAACACCTGAAAAGACAGAATCCCTAATGAACACCAACCAAGCACACCAATGCAGACCTTCAACAGAGGGCCAACAGAAACTCCGTTTCCAAGACGGCTCCCGCCTTACAGTCCCGGTCGGCTCCGGAACAAGCAGCTTCTATTCATTCTCCCCAACATGAAAAACCACGAAAAGTATCCATAACAAACACTTAAAAAAAATTCTGTGGACACTTTGGCAAAATAGAAAATTATGTAAGTGTGAATTATTCATAAGGAAAAGATAAAAAAAATCCGATCTCCTGAGGCCTCAGATGGCTCAGCATGCAAAGGCGCGTGTTGTCACTGCTGCCTGATGACCCGAGTTGATCCCCAGAACCCACGGAGTAGAGAAAAGACAAAACTGTCTTCTGAACTCCACACTGTCTCCTTCCCCCCAAATAAACAAACAAATGAGATTTTTGATAAAGAAATTAGACCCTCTCTATCACACTCCCACATCAGTTATAATTAGGTTTTACATTCAAATGTAACAAATTACAATTTTTTTAATTTTAAAATGCACATCTGTGGCCTCAAACTCCTAAATCAATTATAATTGGATTTTATACTCAAATCTAACAAAATATTAGGACTTCTATTTAAAAATTGACATCTGTGGCCTCTTATATTCTCAATTATAACTGGATATTATGAACAAGTATAACAAAACATCATGACTTCTGTTTTTAAAATAGATGATATCTGCAACTTTAAGGCTCAAAACAACTTCTTACCCAGGAAAAACATAACACAAACCACGAAGGAAAATAAAGATAAAATTTGCATGTTTGAAATTTAAGGACTCCTGGTTTTTCAAGACCAGAAGCTGCTTGTGAGACACCAGTGTGGAATGTCACCA
This sequence comes from Peromyscus attwateri, assembly GCA_902168425.1. Classification (NCBI taxonomy): domain Eukaryota; kingdom Metazoa; phylum Chordata; class Mammalia; order Rodentia; family Cricetidae; genus Peromyscus; species Peromyscus attwateri. The sequence continues at coordinate 27,655 of CABHPP010145999.1, read as the reverse complement.
GTGCATGTTATGACATCCTGAACACTGGTCAGAAAGACAAGGGGCAGCTGATCCCTCAGGGGATGTCCCCTTAACCCATGGGTTACAAAACAGGCTTTGTAAAATGGTCAAGCAGTTTCCTCACGGCCACAGGCCAGAGAGGGACCCTTTCAGAGATCCGAAGAGCTACACAAGGTGGAGCAGCACCACATACTAGCTGAGGGGCTGACCTTCACCCATGATCACAGTGCAGGGATGCCAGTCACTAGGGTGACCATCGACACTGGTAACCCGTGTCAACAAGTCAAGTTTGGGTGCAGCTGGCCAGAGATGAAGTTTAATCGATGCCATGAATACTTGGCTGGGAAATCAAAGAAACTTCAGCCTGCCTTCTCGCCCTCCTGAGTGACCACAAGTGGTTTACTTCCCCTAGGCTGGGTTTTAATTCTCCTCTCTACACAAAGGCATTAAAATGCATAATAAATGCCTTAAGATGGCTCAGCAGGTTAAGGGACTTGCCATCAACCCATGTGGTCGAGAGAATTGGCTCTTGCAAGGTGTCCTCTGAACTTTAACTGAAGGGCACTGCATAGATAAGTCGGCATTCATACAGTTTGTAGAAAACCTGATGCAATTATTCAGGAAAGGTTTTTTTGTTTTGTTTTGTTTTTGACGTAAGACTGGAACAACTCGTGAAATAGAAGGGAACACCAATGTGCATACCGGCAAAGTGGCCCGCAGAGCAGATCGGCACATTCTCTTCATGTTGAGTTCAGGCCGAAACAATCGGATCTTGTTATCGACTCCTCGAAAGGCCTTCAAGCCTTCAAACAGCTGAGGAAGAGAGAAAGGTGTCAGGAGGTGACTGAGGACAATCTTAGTGGTGAAGTTGCTGCCCTTGGCCTCAACTTCAGATGAACAGTTGACAGAACATGTTAGAATAACTGGAATGGAGAGGGGGGAGGGGGAGCGATGGGGGAGAGAAGGGGAACTGAAAGGGGTCCTCCTTTCAGTACTCGACCTGATGGACAATCAGGAAGGGAAGATCCAAAGCGTACACCACCTCTACCCACTCCTGGCCAGGAGCTGAGAACGCACCTTTGGCAGGCTAAGGACAGGAGGAGAGGAAGGGAGGAGAGGCGAGGAGAGGAGAAGAGAGGGGGAAGGGAAGGAGGGGAAGGACCACTGTTAGTTTAATTTTTGGAGACAGTCCTTTCTCAAGGTCCTGCTCATGCAACACTGCTCTGACCACCTTACCACCTGATGGGAACTTAACTGACACATGCCAAGATTTCTTCCTGACAGTGCCAGCTTCACGGGGGACTGAACAACTGAAGGTGTGCTCACATAACAGGGTAACCACTGCCTCCCACTGCCCTCCAGGCTCACGATGGAACACCCTGGAAGTCCCATCTCACCAGAAGGAAATGAAGAGAAGTGTAGGGACTTGTTTAGGTTAATCTGGCACATCAAGACGCCCTCAGAGGAGTCCTTGCCCTTACAATATCTTTATTATCAATCTGTAATGTTCAGTTTGGAAAAACCAGTGACTGAGAGAGCTAGGTGGGTCAGCCTCCAAAGGCTGACATCAACAGCCTGCTAAGAGCTCAAATTGCCAACCTGACAGAAAATTCTATTTCTTTCTTTCTTTTCCTTCCTTTTTTCAAATTATTTTAATGTATATGAGTGTGTCTGCCTAGTGTGTTCAGAGGCCAGAAAAGGGTGTCTGGTTCCTTGGAACAAGGGTAGAGGTGGTTGTGAGCAGTCATGAACCTGGGTCTTCTGCACAGGCAGAAGTACTTTTAACCACTGGGCCATCTCTCTGGGCCCTCTTCCTCTTTCTCTCGGTACCAAGTATGATCCCAGGCTGTGTGAATGCAAGTATCTACTCTACCAACTGCCTACATCACTAGCCCTCCAAATTCCACTAATCCCTTCAGCAAGAAGGTAACCACTGGTAACACATGTTCAACACTGCACTTGAAATGGCAGAGCCATTTAATTTCTTCTTCAAGGGAACATCTGCCAAGTGCCCAAATCAAAGTAATTATATCATGTCCTTTCAAGTAAAAACGGTGTCCCTGAAAAAAATGTGACTAGTTTGACTCACAAATTCCTGGCCAAGGTGAGATTGCTTCCCCTAAGGCTGCAGTGCTAGAGTACACCAAAGTAAGCTGTGGAGTAGCTGCTTCGTCATATAAAATATTAAAATGACACTTACTGGAGAACTGATAATCAATAAAATAATGATGAGCAGACAAAATGGCTCAACAGATAAAGATGATTGCCTCCAAGCCCAATGACCTGAGTTCAAACCCCAGAACCTATGTGAGGAGAAAACTGACTCCTGTGGATTGTCCTCTGACCTCCACAGGTGCACCATGGCACCACACACACACACACACACACGCCCACATGCTCACATAGATACACACAAGTAAGCATGAGGACCTGAGTTCAAGTCCCAGAATCCACGTAATCAAAGCCAGGCATGGTGGTTCAGACTTGTAATCCCAGCTCGAGGGACAGACAGATTTCCGGGGCTTGCTAGACAGCCAGCCGAACCTACTTAGTCCCAAGTCAATGAGTCATTGTATTAGAGAGCAAGGTAGAAAGTGTCTAAAGAGTGACAGGCAAGGTCTCTCTCCTCTCTCTCTCTCTCTCTCTCTCTCTCTCTCTCTCTCTCTCTCTCTCACACACACACACACACACACACACACACACACACACGCAAGAGAGAGAGAGAGAGAGAGAGAGAGAGAGAGAGAGAGAGAAAGAGAAAAGATTTGTGAACTGAAGTTCTCTGAAAAACAGACATAAAGCTGAAGATCCCTCAGAACGTTCCATAACTGTGGAGAGTTGGAATGTTGTGGATCCAGAGTCCAAATCACCCTGCATTATCTTCAATCTCCATAGCCATTAATTACCCACTTGTGTTCTAACTTCACATTCTTTTGACTATCAAGAGATCATAAACCAGAGGCTGGGAACACCATCGGATGGCAGGACTTCTTGAACCTGCTCCCGATGTCCCAATCAGTACATTTCATAAGTGCGCTGACTAATGTCCCCAGCAGTACATTCTGTATGTGCGCTGACTGATAACTTGTTCTGTGACAATAAAAGGTTCATGTAGTCTCTTCCATGGTGGGCCATGTCATTCAGGGCAACCTGATTCCAGGTGCCCAGGCCATGGCCACTGTTGACTCAGAATAACCTTACCTCTTACTGCCTTTGGACCAGAGCTGTGTTTCACACATCACACACTTGCCTCCATGCACAAGAATGTTCCCAGGAGAGCAAAGACTCACCCGAAAGCCTGGACAAGGGCACTTGATGGAAAAGTACTGCTTCAGGGACTTGTAAATGAACCCCTGCTGCCCTCAGACCCCAGTAACTACATCCCACAGCTGGGCAAGTAGGCAAAAGGCCAAGGGCCATGCACACCTGGACCACAAACTTCCCTTCTAGATGGAATTCAATTCTGTACTTTCCCAGCACTCCCTCCCCAGTGGCCCTGAGCCTCTGTCTGCTTCATCAAGGCTGGTCCAGGACCACCTGCACAGGCGGTGTGGGTACTCACACACAAGAGTGTGGTGCTCAAACCCAGAGCTTCCTGTGTGACAACCGAGGAGCTGTCGTCCCCACCCTCAACCTAGGTTTTTTTTCTTTTATTGAAAATGGATTTTTTTTATCACATAATATATCCTGATTGTTTCTCCTCCTCCTACGCTTCCCAAGTCCCCTCACCTCAGCTCCCTTTCTGTCTCTCATTAGAAAACAGGCTTCCAAGTGATAACAATAAAATACAACAAGATAAAACAAAAAGCAACACATCAGAACCGGACAAAATCAACAGAAGGAAAACAGCCCACGTGAAGGCACAAGAATCAGGGACCCACTTGTTCACACATTCAGGAATCTCATAAAAACACTAAACTGGAAGCCAAAATATAAACACAGAGGACCTGGTGCAGACCTGTGCAGACCTGGTGCAGACCTGTGCAGGCTGCTCAGTCTCTGTGAGTTCATATGAGCTTTGCTCAATTGATGTAGAGGGCCTTGTTCTCCTGGGCTCCTCCATCCCCTCTTGTACTCTTTCTGCCTCCTTTTGGGGGGGGGGGTGGAGTGAGGAGGGTGGGAGTGAGGGTGGAGCTGGTTGTTCCCTGAGCTCTGAGGGGATTTGATGGAGACATTCCATTTATGGCTGAGTGTTCCAAGGTCTCTCACTCTCTACAGGAGGAAGCCTCTCTAAGGATGAGTCATTTTATTGCTACATTTTTTTTTTTTTAAGAACAGTAGCATTTGGTTTTACCCTAGGTCCCTGGGTTATCTAGTCTCGGGTTCTCAGTCACCCAAGCAGTGTCGGGTCCACACTAGGTCTTAATGAAGACACTTCTGGTAACTTAGTCTAGCTACGAAGCCTCATAAAGAAAGAAGGCTCTGTTTTTATTAACTCATAATAATACAGAAAAGGTTATGGCTTTTACTCTGACACAATAACTCTAATTTGAGGGCTATTTTTGTTTCTGCTTATGTTTTCAGGCTAGAGGTGGAACACAGCACTTTATTCATGTGAGGTAAGTGCTTGAACACTGAGCTACATCCCCAGACCTGTTATTTTTTAACTGCAATCCCAGCATTTGGGAGGCTGAAGCAGGAGGATTGCTATGAGTTGGAAGCCAGCCTGCCACTGATGATAATAATAATATAAAAAAAGTCAAGCTGGAATTTCAGTTGATCTACTTCAAAACCCCAAATCTTTAAACTTCAAAAATGACCTTAATTCTTCCTAATTCGCTTCCTGCAGGCCAGCAGTCCTCAGGCTGTGGTGCCTGTGCATTTAGGTTACACAGCTTCAAAAATGAATGAAAATCGAAAACCCACTGTAATTCTGAGTGTTAAGGCTAAGAATCAGGGTCCTAGAAGCCACCAGGTTACCAGCAGCCTTTTCTGAAGGGGAATGGCCAGTTCACCCGCCATGTGAGGCAAAGGGCTTGGCATGAACAGCCTATGAACTCAGCCCAGCGCATCAACTAGGAGTCAGCTGGGAGAGAAACTGAGACCCGCTCCACCTGGCGGGTGGTACACACCTGTAATACCTGGAAGGTAGAGGCAGAATTGGGAGTTCAAGGCCAACTTCAGCTATACTATAAGCTGGAAGCCAGCCTAGGCTACAGGAGACCCATCTTTAGAAAAGAAAAGGTGCCAGGGATTTGCTTTGATGGCCTCTGGAACAGAGGACCCCACTGGGTCCATGCAGTGGACATTAGCGGTAAAGTGCAGCAGCGTGCGTGCATCTAAGCTCACTAAGTAGCTCACTCTCCAGGCAAGGCTGGCCCCTCTCACTTCAGACCCAAGGGTGTTTACCCCAAGTGTCCTCCAAACCTGGAGCAGACACACCCTCACCCTGTGATAGAGAGCAAAGAAAACAGCAAAAAACACTGTGTCCTTGAGAAGAGCTGGAAAGTAAAACAGTACCACTATTTATCCCACGTTTAAAAATGTCTGTGGTGGGAATCTGAAGCCAGAAGCTAGTTCAAGGACAGATCAGCCTGCTTTCAGCTGGGAACTGCAGCAGGCCCCCGAGGCCATGTCTCCCAACCCTGTTGAGTTCCCCATGATCAGACCAGCTCTGCAGCACTCAGGGTGTCTGAAGATAGACACCCCCAGTCCCTTTTACAGGGTGCTGTGAGCACCAATTTAATGGCGTGACTTTTGTTTTCTCAATTGGGCTACCCAGGCTCTCTCTTCCAGATGCTATGAGCACCCCAACCTGAGCATGCTTTGCTATCTGTCTGCCGAGTCTTTGGAGCTGCTATTCATGCTTTGACTTTGTGCTTGCTGTATGCTTAAGTCACTCACTCTAAAGTATGGAACTGTATAGAATAGGTCATCACACGCATTTTCCTTTGGCACCAGGCAAGGCTCTTCAGCAGTGGTTCTCAACCTGTGGGTGGAGACCCCTCGGGGGTTGAATGACCCTTTCACAGGGGTCAAATTTCAGATATCCTGTACATGAGATATTTACATTACGATTCATAACTGTAGCAGAATTAGTTATGAAATAGCGACAAGATCATTTTGTTTTGGGGTGGGGTGACAACATGAGGACTGTATTAAAGGGCTGCAGCATTAGAAGGTGAGCACCTCTGCCCTACAGCCTTGAATGCACTACCTGATTTCACACTTTTAAGAACACAGATCCTCTACAGGGTGGGCGAGAAGGCTCATCAAGTGAAGGGCCTTGCTGCTAAGTCTCACAACCTAAGTTCGAGAACAGACACCCACTTAGAAAAGAGAGCCAGTTCTCACGAGTTGTCCTCTGATGTGCACATGTAGACATGGAAAGCCCCCCCCACAAACTCACAAAATAAATGTAATGAAAAAATTTTAAAGATAATATCAGTACCCAACTTAAACAAAAGTATTAAATCATAAATGATTGTACTTCCCAAGTTCCATAATCCTCCAGGACACCTGAGACAGAACTTGAGCCCCATCCCTGTCCACCTCTAGACCCTCAATTTAATTTGAAACATTTGTTTTTTTTAATATTCCTTTATTGTATGTATGTCCATGTCTGTTCATGTGTGTGTGTGCGTGTGTGTGTGTGTGTGTGTGTGTGTGTGTGTGTGTGTGTGCTTGCCCAGGGGCATGAAGAGGGCATTTGGTCTCCTTGGAGATTGAGCTGTGAGCTGCCTAAAATGGGTGCTGAGGACTGAACTCTGGTCCTCTGCAAGAGCAGCAAGTGCTCCTAACCACGGAGCCCTCTGTCCAGCCCTGAACACTGATGCACACGCTTCTTACTTCAGATCATTAAATGAGTGGATTCCAAGGTAAGGTGGGAAATCTGAACTCTAAACACAAATAATTCAATAAGAATGATCTATAAAGTACAAGCTCTGTAGAAAGCACAGCATTGGAATTCAATATTCAGAAATGGTTGTTTTATCATAGCTATTGATATTTTTTCCTATGGTCCTTTTTCAATCCCTTGGTAGATCTCTAGCACCTTCAATATTCTGGGAAAAGCTATCCCATAAAATGAAATGTAGGGCCGAGGGAATGGGGCAGTGTTCTGCAGATGTGATTAACTGTGTATCTGCCAACGGCCAGGAAGTGGATTCTCCAATCACTCAAGCATGAAGGAGCACATTCAACCCCACCCCGTCCTAGGCAAAACCGCACGCTGGTAATATGACAGCAGTGAGCATGGGCATCTCATCCTATGACCTTTCTCAATCACTCAACAATCTAAGAAAAAGAGGGAACTTAACAAAATACTCATGGCTTTGGGGTTCCTTGAGGTATCATTCTATGGTCCACCTGGGCTGGCCTGGAATGAACTGAGTAGTCTAGGCTAGCCTTGAACCTTCTGTCAGACACCCTGCTTAGCTTGCCAAATGCTGAGATTGCAGTCATGGCCACCACACCTGGCTTGGTGTGGGCTCTTGGACTTCTAATTTTCCTAACTATCCTTTCTATGCGATCTAAGTTTTGTATATATGTATATATATATATATATATATACAGATACATTCTTTAAACTAGCACCACAGATAAACCAAGACAGTCTGTGAAGTTAGTTCTTAGACTTATCTTCAATCCATGTGGCTGCAGGAGAAATCTGAAGACATCTATGGCAACCTTCAGTAAAGACAGCAGAGCCTTTCCCAGCCCAGAGAAGGTTGCAAGGAGGAGAATCACAGCCCCCAGCAGCTCCCGAGCACTTACTTCCACGCCATAGTGTAAAACTGAGGCAGCAGGATGTATAGACAAGTTTTCAAAAGGCTTAATGTGAGGTTTCTCCCATCCAGATGCCAAGGACCACTCCACCGTCAGCATGTGGTCGGTAAACGTAGCTCCAAACACCAGAGAGTTGGGGTCTGGCTTTTCCTTTAAGACAGTGGCTGGTGTAATGACGAGGTCTTTGGCCTGTGGGAGAAAAAGGAGTATGGGAAGAAGAAAGTGATCAGAACCACACCGCACTGCTAAACAGTCCAAAGGTCCAAATGTGAAAGGCATCCCTTGATGTTTGCAACTAGCACAGAATTTAACACTAGGGATCTGAGGACATGCTTTGATTGGTGGAGTGCTTGCCCAGCATTCATGAAGCCCTGGGTTTAACCCCCAGCACCACTAAAGACGTGGAGGCAGAAGGTTCAGAAGTTCACCAACCTTGTCTAAAAAACAAAAAGCAAGTCTCAAACAACAACCCAAAGGTAACACCATACATAACACTGTGAGAAACAAATACACCAAACCTGTGCTCAGAGCTCAGGCAATTATTAAAAATCTCTGCGTCAGGGCTGGCAAGAGGGCTTAGCAAGTAAAGGTGCTTGCAGCCAAGCCTGACAACCTGAACTTGATCCCCGGGACCCACATGGTAGAAGAAGAACCAACTCCCACAAGTTGTTCTCTGACCCCGACACAAGCACCACGGCACAGGCATTCTCACCCTTGCCCCTTGCCCCCCCCCACACACACACACACAATAAATTACTGTAATAAAAAAACATTTAAGGGGTTGGGGATTTAGCTCAGTGGTAGAGCACTTGCCTAGCAAGCACAAGGCCCTGGGTTCGGTCCTCAGCTCTGAAAAAAAAAAAAAAAACATTTAAAACAAAACAATAATCTTGGAGCTGGAGAGATGGGGGGGGGGGCAGCCGTCTTGTTTCTTTGCAGAGGATCCAAGTTCAATTCCCAGCACCCACATAGTGGTTCCCAACCATTCATAAATCCAAAGTTCCTGAGGATCAGATGCTGTCTTCTGACCTCCGTATGTGCCAAGCATGTATGCAGTGCATGCACGCACATACATGAATGCAAAACAGACATAAAACAAAATGAACAAATCTAAAAATGTGTTCATAAAAATCAAAAATCCCTGCAATAGTGTGGCAGTGTACACCTGTCATCCCAGCACTTTGGAGGCTGAAGGGGGAAGAGTCACATGTGTGAGGCCAGCCTGGACTACATGGCAAGTACCAGGCTAGCCAAGGTTACATGCATAACAAGACTAACTCACAAACAAATCTCTGCAATGACTTTGGCTATAAAGTCATGAGAAGCAGACCTCAGGGATGTGCCAGCATGGTAGGTGTGGGGGAAAGACACAGGACTGAGGGGAGGGTCTGCGCCCACTCCCACCAGACTCAAGCGGAACGTTTCAGAAAGGAGGGGCCTCCTCCAGGAAACACAGGCCTGCTCACAGTGGAGGAGGACCCTTAAGGATTGAGCCACTGCTCCCCATGGCTGCACACCGTCTCCCCAGAGCATTCCAGGCACAAGCCTCCGACTCCTCCAGATGCACAGGGCAGAGATGAGTGCGGCAGAGCACTCTCCTCTTTGGAGATGGACCAGCAGAGAATGGAGCCTCAGATACAAGCCCTCTGTTCTGGGAGGACAAGATCGTGAACAAAAGCCCTCCTATTCGCGGACACAGAAACAACTGCACTCAGCCACTCTCCACAGAGCCAGTTTGACCATCACAAATGGCCAAAGTCGCCACAGTTCTGATCCTTGAGAACAACTATAGAACAGTAAAGAACAAAAATAAAACAAAACAACAACAAAACTCCAGAGAGGAGAAAGCTCTGGAGGGGGTGGGGCTGTCAGACTCTCTTGTCACTCAGGAGGCTTACAAACTCTCCTTAGCTAAGGATCATCCTGCCTCTGCCTCCTGAGTGCTACAGGTGTGCACGTCACCCCAGGTCTAAGTAGTGCTCACTAGGCAAGAACTCTACCAACTGGGCTACACGCCCAACCCCATCCACAGTCTGTGACAATGAGAGTATCATCAACATTTCTCACAGGAAGACACAGAACAAGACAGGTTGAAGATGGATAGTGGGAGCTGAAAGGTGAGACTGAGTTCCAGACAGACCTCAGACACTGCAAAGCCAATGGGCATTGGTGTTTTAAAGTGTTATTTGTTATCCTGTATAGATGCGTGAGTGTGGGCACACCACAACATCTGTGTGGAGGCCAGAGGACAACTTTTGGTTGGGAGTTGGTTCTCTCTTTCCAACAAGGGCTCCAGGGATCAAACATGGTGTCAGGCTGCCAGAGCAATCACTTTCACCCACTGAGGCATCCGTGGCCCTGACTTTCTTTTTAAGTGAGAATCAAGAATGTGCATGGTTCTTCAGCAAGACTTTCTCTCCTCCCCTTACCCACCCACTTCCTCCAGGCAGCTACCAAAATGTATAGCTTGTCTACCCTGCTGTTTTTCTCTTGAACTTTAATAAAATTGTCCTCAAGCATAAAAAATACTTTACTTTCACTTTCAATGACGATCTGAGTTAGAAAAACTCAAGCTTTGCCTCATCAAAATTGAATGTGCTCATTTTTCCTTTTTCCTCTAGCTCTGTTCCTCACTATCATTATTCTTAGTGTTCTGAATTTTATTATAAGCATTAGCTGCAGAGGCATTGTGGCTCGGGGAGTGCACAGAATGTATCAAGCCTGCTTGAGGTCCAGCCCTTGCTTCCTGAACAAGGTCACCATCAGTCATCAACACAGGTTAGCACAGGATTACCCAAACCTCCAACCTAGTATTTTTGAGCTATTCTGTGCCTATAATGCCATGGGTCATTAGATGTATCAAGTCCTTGTTCTGCTAGCCAAGATAATAAATAACCAAAAAGCTAGATCAAAAGGTGATTAACGCTATGAAGAATTAAAGTAACTCAGGAGAAGAGGCAGAGAAGGGAACGCTGGTCTTTGCTTTGCAGAGGCCTGTCAGTGTGGCTGAGCTGCCCTGAGTGCAGAGAGAAGGCAGGATGTCTATAGACCTAGGGTTAATGTCTTTCAGGCAGATGGACCAAGCGGGACACAGCAAAGACCCTGAGGCAGGAAGACAGGGAGGACTGAGAGAAGGGAAAAGGGAAAGGTTCACAGAGGTCCTCCTGCTGTTGCAGTTAGGAAAACCAGGCAAGGGATGGACCAAGACAGGGGACTATGCCCCTACACACCAATCACATTCCAGCTCTCAGAGACCTCTGGCTGTTTTGCTGAGACTGCAGCCTTGGCTACCTCCTTCCCGGGAGCCTCACTGACCACACTACTGCAGGCATCAGCCTGTGGGAGGGGCCATCACCAGGGATGCCTGCAGAGGCAAGACTGTCCTGTATGTATTTCCTGGTGGTTTATCAGTTGAACAAGCAAGCTCAGCTAGGGTGAGAAGCACTTAAGGAAATGTAGGTAAAAGAATCTGAGCAATGCTAAGTTCTGTCCTGCTGGGCTTCCCCACCTCCATTTCAGTGATTTTTCCAGGCCCAGGCCCTCAAGTCTGGGAGATCAGCCATAGATAGTTCTTGGTCTGCATTTTGCCCAGCTAAAAATCATGTTCAAAATTTTGAACAAACTAAGTCTGAGCCCCAAGGCCCCTTGGAGGTTCTAGGTCCATTTTGAAATGTGATCTAGCTTATAGCTTCTAAATTTTTTCACGGTTGGACAATGGATAAGCTCAGTGGAAGAAAAAAAACACTTGCTGTGAAGAAAGAGGACCAAAGTTCAAACCCCCAGGTTAAGATGACCCTGGTTTAGTTTATATAGTTGTACCAGTTTTGAATCCTTTGCCTAAAATGCTTCCAGAGCTGGGCTTGAAGCTCAGGGTAGAGCACTTGCCTACTGTGTTTAAAATCCTGGGCTCAACACTCAGCCTTGCAAAAAGAACAACAGAGGTGGGGCCACCCAGTCAGCCCAGGCTAGTCCAAATCGCTAGAGCTGCGTAACGGCCAAGCTGAGACAGAGAAACATTTATGTTCAAATTCGTGTTTCTTCTAGGGCCAAAGAGACGGCTCAGAGGTGAAGAGTGCTTGCTGCTATTTCAGAGTTCAGCTCCTAGCATGGCCGGGAAGCTTGCAGACAAGCGTAACTTCAGCCCCAGGACCTTCTGCCGTCTTCTTCTGGCCTCTGAAGACATTGCGCACACGGCAACAACCATGCAGACACGTAAATAAATCAGAAAGAGGTTAAACCAGTGTTCTAATTCTAACTTCCGAATACTTCGGAAATGCTAAATAATAAAATGTCCAGGCCTTCCTTCCGTTTGTATGGACCACAGCATCTTCTCTGACTACCACTCCTCTCATCCGGATTTGAACATAAAGAACGCCCTGGGTCCAGTTGTTTTCTAAGTAACACAAAATTTCGAGGCCTTCATAATTTCACCAAGAACTCTAAATTCCTTTGAGAAAATTTCTGCAATTCTGGAAATCAAGGGTTGTTGCTGTTGTTGTTTGGTTTTTCTCGACAAGGTTTTTTTGAGACAGGGTCTCACTGTATAGACCTAGCTGGCCTTGAGCTCTGAGATGCACCAGCCTCTATGTTCTGAGTGCTGGAATTAAAGGCAAAGGCTGAGGGCACAGGGAGGTGGGGGTGAGGCCTGAAGACATGGCTCAGCAGTTAAGACCACAGCACCCACATGACAGTTTACAGTACTCTGTAATGCTGTAATCCTAGTCAGGTCTATGTGGACACCAGACATGCATGTGGTAAACACACACACACACACACACACACACACAGAGGGAAACTCTCATACACACAAAGCAAAAATAAATCGATTTTTTTCTTTAAATGTCAGATGGGCTGGTACACACCTCTAATCCCAGTGTTTGAAAGGCTAAAGCAGGTGGATCCCTATGAGTTCAAGTCCAGCCTGGGCTACATGGTGAGACCCTGTCTCAGAACGAAGAAGGGGGAGGGGACCAACCAACCAGTTTTTGTTCAGTGACGTTTTATATCAAGGGAATTGGAAGGCTAAAGGAAAGCATGCTAACTGGGAGACAGTAAGAAAAAGCAAGTTTCTGGGCCATCTATCTGGCTCAGTGGGTAAAGGTACTTCGCCTCCAAGCCTGATGACCTAACTTCAATACCTGGAACATAGAAGAAAGGGGAGAGCCAATGCCTACAAGTTGTTCTCTGATTTGCACATACATGGACCCACACACATATACAAAGTAAGTAAACAAAAACATGTAAAAATATTTTCAATTAAAAAAAAAAGGAAAACAATCTTCTGATTTGGTATCTACAATGAGGAAGCACCTGGACACTTTCCTTGCCGTGCCGAGCCCAGCCGTTCTTCTCTGCACTGGATACAAAAATAAACATATCCAAAGCGCAGACTACGTCAATCAGCACTGGAAGGCACGAGGCTCTGCATGAGCGCCTGCAGCTTTCTGCTCCACTGAGAAAGACTGCCTGGTCTGCTCAGTGCTTTTCTATGGGTCCTCTCTGAGAACCTATAGAGGTCTGAAGAAGAAATGCTACAGCTTTGGGGTCAATCAGGGGGAACTGTAAGATGCAGAGAGCTCATTTCTTTCAAAGAGGACCCTGGTGTCCACAGTGAGACTCAGAGGCAATAAATACAGTTCTTTAAAAGAATGAGTTAAAGGGAGCTGGAGAGATGGCTCACCAGCTAGAGCGCAGGCTGCTCTTCCGGGACCCAGGTTCGATTCCCATCACCCTGTCAAGAGGCTCACAAGTCATCTGTAACTACAGTTCCAGAGGATGCAATGCATCTAGTCTCCAAGGGCACTCACAGAGATGTGCACAAACTTACTACACGCACGCACGCACATAATTAAAAACAAATCTTTAGGGGAAAAAAAATGAGAAAAAAGGCCTGTAAGGTGGCTGAAGGCAAAGGTACACACTGCACACACCTGTGCTCTTTCTACCATGCTCAAGTCATGGTGGGGAAGGGGAGAAACAACCCTTCCAAGTTGCCCTCTGACACCCACACAAGCACCATGGTGTCCTCCTACAATAATTAATAAATAAGTAATTAAATAAGATGACTGCTTTCCGGGCCCACCTAGAAAACATCACCCTCACTTTGATGGGACCCTATCACAGTGAGGAAGGGACAATAAAAACAAGAAAGGATCTATGAGAGACCTGGACCACAGACGAAAATCCTCAGAAGCAAAGATCCAAGCTAAGGGTGTGACTCAGGAACAGAGGCGCTTGGCTTAGTATGTGCAAGGACCCTGGGTTCAACGGCCAGCACTGAGCTTTCAATAAAACCCATCAGATGATCAATGCTGTCTCAAGCCTTGCCAAGAGCACAGAAGAGTAGGTGGGCATCAGCACACACAACCAAGCTGCACCCAAACTTCAGTTAACAGATACATTGTTTTCACTATGAACTCTATCGTGCACTGAATACTTTGTATAAAAAAGCATAAAGTCCTTTCAATTGAAAAACATATATTAATTTCTTTTGAGAAATTGACTCACTGAACCTTTGTCTTTTAAAGCTTAGCAAGAATCCAAGGCCAGCCTGGTTTGCACGGAGTTCCAGGACAGCCAGAATGATTCCCAGCCTTTCATGTATGCCGAGTCCTGGGAGGCACTGGGGATGGAATTCTAGACAAGCACTTGTGAAAGAACTGAGCCCCACACCCACTACAGCCTCTTGGAAACTACAGAGCAGTCTATAAGGATTAGTAGCTAAGCCTATTGCTTAGGGCTAGCTACTGGGGAATTACTTCAGTGCACCAGAAATCACACAGACAAAATCCACAGCAGCTCACTGTAGCATAATATACTATATTTTGGTTTAAAACAAAACAGTTGTGAACAGAGGGCTTATCTTGAATTCAGCATTCCCCAGCACTGTCCCCACACCCCGAGTGTCCCCTGTGGGACTAAGCCCCTCTCTGAATTCTGCCAGGATGTGAGGTCACAGGACAGTCTGTACTATGGATGACAATTGACAACGTGTATCAGAGCCAGCAAATCGGCAGAGTCAAGCACCCATGGAGATCTGCAAACCGCCCCGGGGTGGGGGCTGGCGGATGAGGATAAAGGGCTGTCAAGTACTCTGACGAGATCTTTATCTCTGTCCCTTCAATAACTCCCCTGGGAAGCATGAGGCCATGTCATACATAAACCACACAATTCAGATGGAAAGAAAATGCAACCCTGGACTGTAGGATTTTTAAGGAGAGAAGACACAGTGCCTTTTCTTGGACAAGCAGGGTGAAGGGTTTAGCTGATACAATTAAGAAAAAAAAAAAAAAAAAAACACTCAGGTTCCTATTCATCAATTGACTCTTTTCCAATAAAATGTCTGATTCATAAAATAAAACAAGCAGCTTACTGCTAGGTAAATTTTGTTTTGCTGACTGGTAATAATCTCGAATGACTTTTTCCCTTCCCAGCTGTAACTTAAAATTCAAGAAATCTGTGTAAACTTACACAGTTAAAATTCCCCAACCCCCAATCTCAACCTGAAATGCATTACCTCTAACTTAACCAATCCCGCAGACTTCTTACCCTAAAAGTCTCAGCCACTTCTGATCCTCGTTCTCCAGCAAAGGGCGCCGCGCATCCATTACTGCAGTCCTTAAAAATAAAAATAATTAAACCTCCATTAAGCAAAGTTAGGTGGGTCATTACAGGGACCTAATCGAGGGACTCACCATCACAGAAAACAGAAAAGCGGAGCCTAGACCGTCCAGCACCCTGTGTCAGCTCCAGCTGGAGTGATGTCCCAGCCTCCCAACCCGCCCCAGGTCTGGCTTATCTTCTAGTAGTTTAGGGAGGGGCTCCTTAAATTCCAGGTCAGCCCAGAAGCCAGGGTTCACCCGCAATGAACAAGAAAGCAATTGTCTCCCGAATGTCCGAATGAGTCGTCTAGACCGAGGGTTTAAGCCATTTATAGAGAAAAAAAAAAAAAATTCCCGAGAGCGCTCAGCCTCGTGGTCCTGTCAATCACAGGCTCACAATAGGCAGGCTGCCTGGAGTGTGAGAGAGCGCGGACTGGCTGGAACCATTTTCTCCACCCGCAGGGTCCCCGGTGCTTCGGCGCGGCCAAAACCTCACACTTGAAGGACAAAACCTCTTGATACTGGTGGCAATTAAATAGATGAAAGATACCGCAGTTCGGAATTAACTAGGGAAAAGGGGCAGGCATTCAAAAGCTGGACGCTAATTTGCTAAATAGCTAGGAAGGAGGGAAGGGGTCCAAGCCTGCAGAGGCTGAGGTGGGATTTTGGGGTGGGGACAGCTTTCCCTCATCCTCCAGTTTTCCAGGCTGTTACACCCGCATCCCTGGTGACATCCCCGCTATCCCTGGCGATGCCCAAGTCCCCGTAGCGACCCTCAAGTTCTCCCCGTCCCCGATTGTGACCCCAACATCTCTAGTGACGACTCCTGCGTCTCCATGAGTTTCCCAAGTCCCACTAGCTTCCCTAGTGGCGATCCCTGAAGCCCCACAGTGACCCCCATCAGTCCCCGGTAGTGTCCCCAGTGGAGACCCCCGGGATGACCCCAGAATTCTCTGGAGACACTAGCAGTCCCTGAGTCCCCGGTGGCGACCCCCGAGCATCCATGAATCATCTCCATCCCCGCCGCAACCCCGAGTCTCCCAGTCCTGCATCCTCCGTGGTGACCCACGAGCCTCGTGACCCCTTCCGCCCTGACCCCCAATGAGTCCCCAGCGGGATGCTGGTCCTGGCGCCCCTCGCCCTTCGCCATGCGGGTACCTGGCGGGCCAGGGCTGCAGTTCCCCGGGGCAAGCAGGCCATGACGAAGCTGCGGACGCGTGGGAATGCGTGGCGCGGCGGCGACACGTGGCGCACAGCGAATCCCGCGAGCCCGGGGCCGCTGTTCCGCGTGGCGGGCGCTGGAGGTCCGAATGGAGAACCACTGACGAGCACCCGGCACAGGGAGGAGCGCAGACGCTGCAGCATCTCCGTGTCGTGGGTGCGTGCAGTCACGCGGGGCTGGGCAAGCGCATCGAGGGCCAGAAGCACTGGCGTTTTTACTCAAGAACTCTGCAGGGCAAGACCCGGGACATCTCTGCGACACATTTACATCACAATGGCTTTCTCGGGGACTAGGCGGGTAAAGGACCAGGGTTTGCAGGTGGGGACCTGCATTTGTGTCTGGGCTTTGACCTGTCACCGACGTACAGTTGCTGACCTCAGAACGTGAATCCGCTTTTCCATGCAGAGCCTCTGATCTAGCTACCCTGCTGGCAGCCTCGGAAGTAATCTTCATGCGGTTTATCTGGTTCAGGCAAGACAGCGTCCCTGCTAGCGTGGTGGCTGTCCGTTTTAACCCTAGCACTTGAGAGGCTGATGAAAGATGGTTGCTGCGAGTTCTGGACAAACCCAAGCTACAGTGAGACCCTGTCTCCGAGACAAACAAAAACTAGGGGCTGGAATGATGGCTCATGGGTTAAGAGTTTGATTCCTAGCACCCATGTCCTTACAACCACCCCCAGTTCCAGCCTCTGAGTGCCTGCACTCAGGACACATAATTAAAAATGATGAGCTCCCGGGCATACTACTTTGGCATTTTTCTGGCAGTGGACTGTGAAGGGGCCCCAAAATAGCTTGACCACATAGCAGCCATGACAAGCTTTGGGGCCTAGACACAGCTTCTGTGACAGGCTTACTGGCAGGCAACACCCAGATCCAGGAAAAGCCTTAAGCTGATACCACCCAGGGATCCACCCAGGGGTGAGGAAGTATGACATCCCAAACATTCCAACCATTAGATAAGGTGGCCAGATGTCCTTGAGTCTAGCACACACCTATTTTTTGTTTTACAGATACCCCTAGACAACTGTCAGCCAATCAGGGTCCTGGACCCTGGAAATCCCTTCACCCCAACCTCTGCGATGATTAAAAAAAAAAAAACTCTGCCCCACCTGAGCTCAGGGCTCTCTGCTCTCACTGCTGTGTAGGACAGACAGAGGAACCAAGCTCTGGAACTTGAAATAAAGGCTCTTTGCTTTTACATGCAGGATTCGGTCCCCATGATCTGGGCATAACAGGACCTCCGTAGCAACGTTAGAAAGAGGCGCTAAGGGTTAGAAATAGTTCTGGGTTTAATACAGGAAATGGGAGAGTAGGACAGCTTTAGTCCCCTCCACCCAATCTCTGGCGCCAAGTTGGAAAGCCCCACCTGTTCCAACAGCCTGAAGAGTTTCTCTTATGTGTATTTTTCCTTAACTTTTTTTTTTAAATATTGAGGCGTATTTATTGTTACTAAGGTACCCTGCGATCCTAGGGATTCTTGGTCAATGTCAGCCTACAGGCAGTGAGCCCTCCTCGTTCCGAAATCAATAGTGGGCACTGGGTTGACCTAGCTGATCTTGACATGGGAATCTGGCCTTGCATTGTGGGGAGAAGGCAGTTAAAACCCGCCTGGTTTCAAAGTCTGCTATTAAGGAGCTGGACAGAGAGCAGCTTGTCTTGGGGGCCATAGAGGGTGGATTCCTACCCCCTGCTCAGCTTGGCACCCCCCCCCTGCTGTTTCCCAGGTAAAACTAGAAAGGAAGTTTCACAGCTACCACTATTTAGGATTTAAAATTTCCTTTCCATATGCAAAGGTGGAGACATCAGAACTCTGTTGAGGCCCCTTTTTAAAGGAAAACTACTTCCTCCTGATCAGCAAAAGAATGGAATCTAAGTTCAACCTTCAGCCAGAGTGGAGAAGAAAATTCTGATCTGCCCCAAAGATTAGAACTTTAAATACTACTAACCCCTAAAGAGTTAACTAGTTGGGTATGTCAATCAGTCAATCACCTGGCGGGGGTTGGGGGCTCTTCAAAAAGCTGAAAATTGGTTTACCTAAAGATCCAGCTCTAGGCCGGTGGAGGTGCACGCCTTTAATCCCAGCACTCTGTGAGTTCGAGGCCAGCCTGGTCTCCAAAGCAAGTTCCAGGAAAGGCGAAAAGATACACAGAGAAACCCTGTCTCAAAAAACCAAAAAAAAAAAAAGATCCAGCTCTAGCACTCTTGGGCATATGCCCAAAGGACTTATATCCATGTTCATTGCTGTTCTCTCTATTCATGATAGTGAGGAATTGGAAACAGCCTAGATGTCCATCAATTAACTGATGAATGGTTAATAAAATGTGGTACATTTATACAAAGAAAACTATTCAACTGTTAAGGAAAATGAAATGTGCAGGTAAATGGATGGAGCTAGAAACAATCATCGTGAGTGAGGTAACTCAGATCCAAAACAACAAATATCAAATGTTTTCTCGTAGATGTGGATGCTAGTTTTTAAGCTTTAAATATTTGTTTCAGTGAATAATCACAGAGGGTAGGTAGCTTGTAAAGGACCAGGGAGAAGCAGCAGATCTTCCAGGGAAGAAGAAATAGAGTATAGTATTATAAAGAGACAAAGGGCAAACACAATAGGATTGACTGGGGACGGGATGGGAAGTGAAGTGCAGGGACTATGGGGAGGGACAAATAACACCAAGGGCCACATGAGAGGCCACATGGAAACCTACTACTATAGAAACTTCCTAAAATATACACACACATATGAATAGAGCTTACATGGAATCACCATATAATGGAGGAGACAAGGCCCAACTAGACCTCTTATGCCACCAAGCAAAGCCTCCGGTGCCAGGAATAGGTTACATAGCTTGTTGAGCTGTTGGCCAAAGGGGTCCCATGGATTTCCAAACACCACAGGCTGTTGCCAAGGCTATTCATGTCTCTCCAGAACCTGATGGTAGGGTCATATTGCTGAATACACAACTTATGTCATCAAACATGGAGAAATCGAGCTAGTGCGCTGCTGAAGCTTCTTCATCCCTACAGACTAGCATGCATGGTGTTGGAAGGTACTCTGTGCGACCAGAGGAGAAAGGTAATCAGCAGTAACTCCCAGCTATGAGCCTGTGACTACAACAGCAACCTGTCTGTAAGATACACGGCTGAAACAGTGGTACAAATGTTATTGTCGGATCCAAAGTGGGCCCCAAAATGGCAATGCTGGTGATAATGTCCTAAACAGAAGGGCTCTGACTTGACCCGGTAAACAGAAAGATTGTTATGGAGTAAAAAAGAATCGTAAACTCAGCATTCGGCAGGTTTGTTTCCCAGGAAAGCCACCATTCCCTAACCCAGCCTCTGGCAAGAGCATCTAGCTGCAGACTAACCTTGCACCAATTCCCAGGCTTTTCTGGCCCACACCTCTCCTTCCCTGTCTCCTTAAAACTGACAAGGCTTTTCCTGTTCTGTCCACACACAGCCCTCCTGCCCAGACAGCCCAGCAGTTTGATTCCTCAGATAAACTTTTCTTTCTACAACCACTTTTTTTTTATTAGATTTAAAGGCCCACTCTATGAGATGGAAGGCATACATAACACTACTTAAGTGGCCCCAAACCTGAGACTAAATAGGTCATGGGCCTAGAGGAAAACTTACTACTATTATTCTGCTAAAGAAACAGCAATAAAAGACTCCAAATGACATATTGCCATGCCCATGGAGCATCACTCCACCCTCATCAGAGTTTCTTCTTGCAAAAGATGGGAATTAACAGAGAGATGCACAACTGGACACTCTGCAGAGTCATAGACTCTGGAACACTCGGCCCTAAATAAGATACCTCTATTAAACCCCTCATCTCAAGGGCTCTATGCAGAGGAGGAGATGGAAAGCCTCGACGAGCCAGAGGTGGGGGATGACTCATAGCAAACAAGCTCTTCCAGACAAAACATGAATGCACAGAGACTGTGACAGCATTCATAAAACCTGCACAGGTTCAAACCAGACAAAATGCTGGCACTGAGACAAGGAAAGGGACACAAAGACCCACCTCTAACCAAGAAGCTATTTGCAATTAATTCGTGCTGGGAGAGGAGAAAATCTGTTACCTCCAATGGAATGTTCAAGGGTGAATCAACCACACTCCTGCGCAGGTCCCACGCCCAGGCATAGTTGGCCAACACAAAATGAACTCTATGTTTTTATTTTGTTAAGTTTTTTAGTTTATCTGTTTTCCTTTGTTGTTGTTGTTTTGGTTTGGTTTTGGTTTTATGTTTTTATGTTTTGTTTTTTTTTCCTTGCTGTTTTGTTTTTTGAGAGAGAAAGAATATGAAGTTGGTTGGGTAAGGAGATAGGAAGGATCTGGGAGGAGCTGGGAGAGGGGAAAGAATATGAACAAGATATGCTCTATAAAAAATTCAGACCAGGTGCACACCTTTAATCCCAGTACTCGGCAGGCAGAGGCAGGTGGATCTCTGTGAGTTTGAGGCCAGCCTGGTCTACAGAGTGAGATCCAGGACAGGCTCCAAAGCTACACATAGAAACCCTGTCTTGAAAAACAAAACAAAAAAAAATCAATAAAATTTATAAAAAATAAAATAGAATATCTGCTGCAGGATGAAGAGACCAAGCATACCACCACCGTTCATCACCCTCTGCCTCCTGGAATGGGTACAATGTGACCAGCTGCTCAGGCTTTTACTGCCTAGACTTCCCCACCCTGACAGGCTATGACCTCCAACTGTGAGCTGAGTTGCTTAAGTCCCCTTAAGTTGCTTTCCAAAATAATGATGATGATGATGATGATGATGATGATGATGATGATGTTATGAGAACGTATGTGTGTCTGAGAATATGAGGGCAGGTATCCTTGGAGGCCAGAAGAGGGCATCAGATCTCCTAAAGCTAGAGTTACAGGCAGTTATGAACTACCCAACATGGGTGATGGGAACCAAACTCAGGTCCTTTACAAGAGCAGTACATGCTCTTAGCCACTCACAGAACCATCTCTCCAGCACCCCTAAGTAGCTTTTCTCAGGGTATTTTATCATAGCAACAGGACACACATGGTTGCACTCACATTCACCAGAAAAGAGCTGACCTTACAGAGGCCAAGAACAGTGTTGACAGAGACCAAGAATATTGGGTAGAGGAAAAAATGTGGAAGTTTTGTTGTCTTGTTTTGTTTTTTAGAAAGTCGAACTCTGGACATGGCACATGCTAAGCCAGCATTGCATCACTGAGCTGCTGTCCAGCACACCAATGAAGGAATGTCCATCAAGGAACACTAAGTGCTAAGTTACTCATAAGTCAAACAGGAGTAGGGACTTCTGGAACATAGTTGCACAATGGGGTGACGGTAGGTAGTAACATCATGTACCACACAGCTCAGAAGGCTGGAAGAAAGGGTACTAACCATCTCCACATCGAGCAGTGAATGTTCGAGGAAATGAGTTCAGCTTGATGTGATTATCATGCAATGCATTATTGGTGGAACTATTAATATGGAACCTATTAATATGTGCATCTTGTAGGCTTCAATTTAAAATGAAGTTTTAAAAAGAAACATTTTGCTGTGGGATGTTCTGTATGTTAAATGTGTTGCTCTGATTGATTAATAAATAAAACACTGATTGGCCAGTAGCCAGGCAGGAAGTATAGGCGGGACAAGGAGAGAACAGAATTCTGGGAAGTGGAAGGCTGAGGCAGAGACCCTGCCAGTTGCCGCCATGAAAAGTGAGATGTGTGGTACCGGTAAGCCACGAGCCACGTGGCAACTTATATACTAATAGAAATGGATTAATTTAAGATATAAGAACAGCTAGCAAGAAGCCTGAGCCATTAGGCCAAACAGTTTAAATAATATAAGCGTCTGTGTGTTTATTTTATAAGTGGGCTGTTGGACTGCCAGGACTTGGCAGGACCCGGAGAGAAAACTCCAGCTACAACATTTTTGTATTTCTGTCATTTAACTATAAAATATGACTCAAAATGCAATGAAAGGGATTGTGGATTTAAAAATCAGATAACACTGTAGACATTTTTATAAATGTGCTGGCTAGTTTTATGTCAACTTGACACAAGCTGGAGTCATCAAAGAGGAGGGAGCCTAGGTTGAGAGAAACCTCCATAAGATGGGACTGTAGGCAAGTCTGTAGGGCATTTTCTTAATTAGTGGTTGATGCGGGAGGGCCCAGCCCACTGTGGGTGGTGTCATCCCAGGACTGGTGGACCTGGGTTCTATAAGAAAGCAGACTGAGCCGGGCGTTGGTGGCGCACGCCTTTAATCCCAGCTCTTGGGAGGCAGAGCCAGGTGGATCTCTGTGAGTTCGAGGCCAGCCTGGGCTACCAAGTGAGTTCCAGGACAGGCCCAAAGCTACACAGAGAAACCCTGTCTCAGGGAAAAAAAAAAAAAAGCAGACTGAACAAGTCACGGAAAGGAAGCCAGTGAGCAGCACCCCTCTATGGCCTCTGCAGCATCTCCTGATCCAGGTTCCTGCCATGTTTGAGTTCCTGTCCTGGTTTCCTTCAATGGTGGACTACAATGTAAGAGTCTAAGCCTTTCCTCCCTAACTTGCTTTTGGTCATGGTGTTTCATCACAGCAGTAGTGACCGTGACTAGAACAGTAAATAAGTCACTGTTCATTGTCCCACAAGAGGGTAATATCCTTGTGCTTATCGATTATTAATACGCCATAACTAGAATGAAGCAGGAATGTTAGGTTGTTAGATGTTAGGTCACTCTGCTTAATGCCATATTAAGAAGAGATAATTTAACTCTGTGTGTGTATGCTCGAGTGTGTGTGTGTGTGTGTGTGTGTGTGTGTGTGTGTGTGTGTGTGTTTCAGGGTCTCATGTATCTCAGGCTGGCCTCAATCCTACGAAGCCAAGGCTGACCTTGAACTCTTGACCCTCCCACCTCCACCTTCCAAGTCCTGGGGTTAGAAGCATGCACCATAACACCCAGCCAATTCAGGGCTAGAATCTTACCCAGGGCCTTGGTGTATGAGACAAGTACTCTACCAACTGAGCTGTATATATCTGCAGCCAACATAAAAAGAGGTTTCATCAATTTTAACCTACAGGCAAGTGAACCCACTGCAAGGTTTAGAATTGAGAACAGAGGACAGGGCAGGATTGCTGTCTGAGCTCCAGTTTGGGAACTGGAGGAAGGCCAAGCAAAATGGGGTACTGAGACAGCTCTTGGCAAACATGCAGAGCAGGTGACCCTATAACGGGATTTTCACAGGGGCCTGCCCTGAGAAGATTCCTCTCAGAGTCCTGGGGAAGACATTACATCCAGGTTTACTTTATTTCTCTAAGACAAAATTCTATCTATACAGCTTCAGTTCCATCCTGACACTCATTTCCTCCCTGTCCTTTCTTTTTCTGTCTTCTCATAGTCCTAACTAAGCTCCTATGCTTTTAACCCCTTCTTCGTCCTCTGTTCCTTCACCCTCCATCTTTCCTTCCTTGCTCCTTACCCCAGGCCCTGAGAAACTCTGCCTTCTTCTCTTCTCTCTGGCCACGCAGCTCTGTCTACCATCTACAAAAATTTTCCTTGTTCTCTTCTCTCTGGCCATGCAGCTCTGCCTGCCTCTGGGATTCTGCTCCAGTCCTCACTGCACCTGGTTATGCAAAAAGCCCTGTTGTCCCGAGTCACTAGCTCTGCCATGCTACTAAGCCTGAAGGCAAGCGATGATCTGAGCTTAGTTTGCACAAGAAACAAAACTATGCATCTACCTCCTACCTGTCTCCTAGGCCCTGTAGAAGTGTTTAGTTACCTAGTGGATCAGCTCAGCAGTAGGTCTGAGAAGCTTAGCTATTTGCCAATATGGCCTAGTAGTATATAGGCACACAAGAATTTCATAGCAGAAGACAGCATATATAGATAGATAGATAGATAGATAGATAGATAGATAGATAGATAGATAGATAATAACACCAAATATTCCTTGGCTTGATAAATGGCTTCCTCTTGAAGGACACCTTGGTCAGTCAAGGTATAGCTTATATATAGCTGAATCTCTATAATATATTCTTGCAGCTTGCTGCAATCCTGTTAACAAACTGGACCAGGCTGCAGTAAGAGATAGGGATACAGGATACTGTGTAGCTATGTTCTCAGACAGAAACAATCTGGACTAGAGGGAGACTCTTAAGTCAGGGAAATAAATACAACTCAAGAGACTCAGGAAGTGTAGCTGAAAGTTTTCCTGTGTCCCACCTGGTCCGCAGCCGCTCAGACCCAAGTAAACACACAGAGGTTTATATTAATTAAAACTGCTCAGCCATTAGCTCAGGCTTACTACTGACTAGCTCTTACACTTAAACTCAGCCCATTTCTGTTAATGTTTATGTAGCCATGTATTCCATGGCTTTATCTGTGTGCCATTACATGCTGCTCCCTGGACGGCGGGCTGGCATCTCCTGATTCAGCCTTCCTCTTCCCAGAATTCTCCTCTCTGCTTATCCCGCCTATACTTCCTGCCTGGCTACTAGCCAATCAGCATTTTATTTATCAACCAATCAGAGCAACACATATTTACAGCATACAGAACATCCACAGCACCTCCCCTTTTCTGTCTAACCAAAAAGGAAGGTTTTAACTTTAACATAGTAAAATTACATATAATAGAACAGTTATCAAGCAAGAATTATAGTTATAATATCTAGTCTATTTGTATTTGGCAAAATTAAAGAAGATATCCTATCTATCCTATATTTGTGAGTCTGTTTCATATCTATCTTACCTCTTATCATAACCAACGAAAATTATAACTACCTAGTCTTCAACTACATCAAAGACCTCAGAAGAATACAATATTACCTAAGTAAAGAGGCAGAGCATTGTAAGCAACTTCCAAAAATCTAGAATGACGGAGACAGCTGCCTGCCTGGACAGTCATCCAAAGTTCCTCTGCAACGTTGGGGCATCCATCTTCAGCCCACAGGCCTAGAGTCTCTCAGTCACTTTTTCCTGTGTCCTGTAGAATGTCTGAGTGTTTCTTCTGCAAAGCAGGAAACTGAAGGACAATTTTGCCTTGCAAAGTTCAGTGGTCACCATCCCATGGGTCCTGCATGTCCAGTCGACACAATATTTTGTAAGTCTAGACAATAACAGTTTCTTACCCAAATTGCTGTCTTTGCCAAGAAGATAAACTCCACATGGAATGTCCTCAATGCCCATCCTCCTCTCTGAAGTAAATCGGTTCTGCCAGGAGCAGACATGTCTCACTGTCCAGAAAGTCTTAAGTTTTTAAAACATTTTAAATGCCATATTCTGTAGGTCTTTGAAGTGTTTGAAGATTACCTACCTAATTGAAATACATCTATGTATACCTAGAAAACTTAACATGACTATAAGTTTGATTATCATAGAAGACTTATTAATCTGTATTTTTAATTATTCATTATAATTTAAATGAATTGCATAAACATAATACCTTAAATGAGAGTAGAAATGTATATAATGTATAATAAAATTAAGTTTAAATTTGTATCAATAAACTAAAATCTATAGCAATGTAAAATATTTATCCTATATTTCTATATCATATCTCCCTGTCTTCCTTTAGAAAGATATTGACTACGACCAATAACAATTTGTAACCAACAACCTAAACAAAGACAAACATCCATAATCCATTTTTGGGAATGTGGACATAGTTTTCTAGGCTACTTCCTGCTGATAGAGAGTGCTGGTAATCTTATGGGGACACAAAGAAAATTTTAGGATTATGGTCAAGTCCTGAATGAGTAGTCTGTGATGCTATATTCTCTGAGCCAGTTGCCTTGAAGTTGATTTTGGATGATCTAGGCCATGTGGTCATCGGAGACCTTTCAGGGGGTCTTGGCTGAACAAACCATGTTAGCCTGGAACAAATCCATAGCCTCTTGCTTCCTGTGGAAACAAAAACAGAGCCTCCTTTCCAAAGCAACATATCCTTAGATCTAAATTTTGAAGTCAAGATACCTTTAAAATACACATATTGGTTTAACTGAGCAGCCTTTACAATCAAATGTTTTTCTGTAGTTAAAAATCCCAAAGACAATACAATCCAGATTCTCTGTGTGATATCCATCTTTATGTGGCTTATTTTTATATTGTCTTTACTGTCTCTTTAAAGACTTTATTTTTTAAAACTATTTCTTTATATAACTGTCTATATTCCTTTTCCTCTCTCTTCCAAGCTGACGTACGTTTTTATACACATTATAAGCCATTTAAAGTCTTATTCCATCTGAATCTGACTTATTGTGAATCTAGCTTTAAACTGCAGCATTACTAGGACTGAAATGGCAGCTTTGGCTGCTGGCTCCGCCCATCTCAGCTTCCCAACATGGCAGAACTATGTTTACCACCAGCTCTGGGAACCAGACTCACTGCCGACTATGTGACACAGTGGGTCCATGCTTCCACCCAGCAGCGTGTAGCTCAGACACCTCTTTATTTTATTTTATTTATTTATTTATTTATTTATTTATTTATTTATTTATTTATTTATTTATTTATTTTTTTGTCTGCACTAGCAAAAGCTATATCCACCACGCAGTGTACTACACAGCTTGGAGATGCTTCTGTGTAACATGGCGTAGGTCAAGCCCACACGCCACAAACCGGCCATACAGCAGCTCAAGCCCGCAGGCCACGGCTGCCCTAAGACAGCTAGGAAGCTGCTTTTAGCTCCATTTCAGAATTTTTTTTTTCTGGTTTTTCCAGACAGGGTTTCTCTTTGTTGTTTTGCGCCTTTCCTGGAACTCACTTTGTAGACCAGGCTGGCCTTGACCTCACAGAGATCTGCCTGCCTCTGCCTCCCAAGTGCTGGGATTAAAGGTGTGCGCCACCACCGCCCTGCTAGATTTTTTTTTTTTAAGGCTTTCTCAGGTTTTAGGTAGAAACTCCTGACCCACATTTTGGCATGCAGGACCAGTGGGTGAGAGAGATTTGTCCTGACCGCAGGCCAGGTAGGACACAGAAAAACTTCAGCTACACAGGAAGTCCCTAAAACTTACAAGACCCCAAAGGCCTGGGACTAGAGAGATGGCTCAGATATTAAGAGTGCTTTGCTCTTGCAGAGGACCCTAGCCAATTGGGCAGCTTGCAACTGTCTGTAGCTCCAACT